>JAXCGZ010023260.1:0-17500 GCA_037179515.1 Halocaridina rubra
TTATTATTACATTCATTTATATAAAAATCGCAAGCTTGTGTAAGCATTGCATAAGGATAAGATAATAGCTGCTGCAAACTATTGTGTATTGTTACCATGCATTCAGTAAAAGTAGAGAGTAAGATGTTATTTCTGTGATTGGAAAGAATTCTCTACCGAAAGCTTCAGTGGGCGTTCGTCGTCGAACCCGGGCACTTTCTGTCTCATACGTTGTGACTCTTGTATTTATTAGACATTTTACTTTTGTTTATGCTTCCTGCTTTCCAACTAACATGCATTTGATTATTCCTGTTTTTATTTGTTTATTTACTGTGAAAAATAAGCAATATATGTGAGGAACATTTTAGTTTCTGGAATATCAAAATAGTTCAGTTTGGTGCCTCAGGTGAGGCCATCCAGTCGTAAGATTCTGCACTAGTGCCAGAGACGAGCCTCCGAGTTAGCAAGAAACAGCGTTCTCATATAAATATGGAATGACTGTCTGACATTAAAGAAGACACCTTTAACTGCTACGTATGAAGAAAAGTACTCGCCATCGCTAGCGAACGTTCGCGGCAACAAGCGGTAAAAATATCTCCTTAGGTTTGCGGCGGTTTGTGGTCCAATATCAAATGTGATTTGTGTGCGGTTGAGACACTACACACAAATACACATCACTCTTCGATAACGGATGGGGATGATACAGAAGTAATTTGTTTTGATTTCATCTGATCATATATAATTCAGCTTACTTCTTACATATGGCGAACCGTGTGCAATATATGTAAACATGTGGATGTAGTACACCCATTTTCCTATAGACAAATGAGGCTGTAGCTATATGTTATGTGTTTGATTGGTCACAGTTTTAGAAATATTAAAAGGTCATCTTTTTTCTCTCTAATTAGTAATGGTATGAATACAGTAACAGATACATGAGAAAAAAAAACAAATAAAGGACATATATTCTATAGAGTTACAAATTCAATTATAAAACTCTCTATTTCGAAATTATAACTCTCGTTATGACTATGAACGACATTGTTTCGGTTTTACGTCACGGACTCCCTTATCTACCAAGGGCTAGGACGATTGCCTTCTTGCGAAGGACTTGTTTTGGCAGATGTAATCCTTACGCTGAGTGCATGCCCTTGCTAACCTCAGACCGTGACGGGGCGCGAACCCTCGACCTGACGCCTCAGAGTCGGAGACGCTACCGATTGAGCCACGGCGACTACTATGAAGAGACGAGAGATCTTCCGGACTGTAGTATTAAGTAGACGTAAATTTATATTTACGTACTTTGAATAAACTATTTTATTATATAATACAGATGAGCCAATATTTGAAATTTATGCAACCTCTCTCCATAAAGGCTAATTTGTTATTGGTGATATTTGGGCAGAGTTGTGTAGAATACTGAATGTTTATGTAAGTACAAAAGCAAGATTTCTTATATAGATAAACCAGAATTTCCAGGAAAGTATAAATAACACGTAAACAAATATTAATATAATGGTTTGGTACCATTAGGTTCCAATGGTGGTTCCAATGACAGAAAGTTGTGGGGTTAAAAAAAAATTGCTACAAGCCTATTCCTTGGGTGTCGTATACGACAACTAAGAGCTGTAGACGGTTGAAACATTGGAAATCTTGCAAATTCTCACTTCCTAAGTGTCTTTATCTTAGCTTAAAAGTGCCGAGTTACTAGATGTGGATGTCAAGTAGAAAGTAACATCTTTATCTCATAACTCTTTCTTGATATATGGCAGTACCAGGTTGCAATCCGTGAAAATGCATTGCATGTAGAACTACTCAATATTATTATTATTATTATTATTATTATTATTATTATTATTATTATATTATTATTATTATTATTATTATTATTATTATTATTTATAACTAATTTTTATTATTATTATTATTATTATTATTATTATTATTATTATTATTATTATTATTATTATTATTATTATTATCATCATTATTATTATTGTTGTTGTTGTTGTTGTTGTTGTTGTTGTTGTTGTTGGTGGTGGTAGTGGTGGTGGTGGTGTTGTTGGAGGTGGCGTTTTACAAGTATCACTAGTGTGCCTGTCTCCAATGTTATATATATATATATATATATATATATATATATATATATATATATATATATATATATATATATATATATATATATATATATATATATATATATATATATATATATATGCCCCTGTCACGTGCTTACCATTGTCTGCATACCTTGCAGCATATCAGCTTGACAAGTGAAGTGAAAATTACAGTAATTTGATCCACCTCGTAAAATAATTCATCTCCATTTGAGCCCAACCTTCATCACTCATTTTTTCATTGTTTCTCCAGGGCTTCTGAAAATTTGTGTTTGTTTGTGTGTGTGTGTGTGTGAGAGAGAGAGAGAGAGAGAGAGAGAGAGAGAGAGAGAGAGAGAGAGAGAGAGAGAGAGAGAGAGAGAGAGAGAGAGAGAGAGAGAGAGAGAGAGAGAGAGAGAATATTACTATTTGCATGTCTGAATATTTTATGGACGTAGGTAAGTGGTAAGGTATAGGTAGATTAATGAAGTGTAATAGGGGGGGGGGGAAGCTACACATTGGAATAAGCAGAGTTGGGAAAATATTTTGGAGGGTAGGTATGAGGGTAGGCCAGATGTTGGGGCGATCGGTTGATAGATGGGTTGTCAGTTACATAGGCAGCTACTGTGGCTGAGTATGTACGTATGTACTTACGGGTATGTAGTTTGTTAAGCATATGCTCACTGGTTGCCTTATTACGTAAGTAAGTACGGTAGTTATGGAAGTTTGCACACGCGTACGTAGGTAAGCACGCAATTAAATATGTAAGACTATGTTATTGATTTAATGAAAAACAAAAATAAAGAAAACCAGATTATAATAAGTGAAAAAGTTCAATGAGAGATAGGATTTATAGCTTTTTGAAAAAAAAAAAAAACATCGTCCTAAAGATGAGGTTCCACGAACGGCATAACTTAGTGATTCGTAAATTCATTCCCTTTGCCGCAGTCTATTTGTATAACTTTACCTGGAATTGACTGAACAATTCCAAGGAAAAACACTAGTACACAGTTACTCATAAAGATGACATCCTGTGAATGATTTAATTTTTTTATACAATAACATACTTTGTCCTTGCCGCGGTCTGACTGCATGACTGTTTCTGCCAATAAGTGAAGAGTTTTTTCGGAAACAAGGCAATGCTCTGTTCGTCATAAAGATTAAATGACAGTCAAAAGTTCTCACAGGTTTTGATTGACTATTGTTACGATAAAAGTGACTTGGGTTACGTGATGTATGTCAATAGCATGTGTGGTTTGGGGGCAGCCATGCAGTCGTAGAAGTTCATTGTGTACTTTACATTGATTTTCTTTTTTCTCTCCATTTTTATTTATTTGTTATTGTTTGTTTTGATAAACAGTGTGTTATGAAGAACGGCGAAAGTGATTGTTGTGTGCTTTGATAATTTATGATGTTTGTATGTATATATGTTATTACCTAATTGTAATTACCTTTTTTTATTATTATTATTATTATTATGATTGTGACACCAGGACGGGCCCAAAAATAAATTAATCTACCCTCGTCGGGCCTGGGCACGAAGAAAACATAATGAGAAACAGAGATGGGGGGTCTTGTGACTTGTCAGATGTTAAGGGACACTAAGAGATCTGTAACGAATATCCAATAATATTCGGTGTTGATGTAGGCATTGAAACAGAACCGTATCTGAAGGAAGACTTAACATCGAACTGTCCTGGACAGTCTTATTTAAGTCCGCAATACCCTTCAGCTGTAGTATCACAACGGGCGGTTGTTGCAATGGGCCAACCTACTACAGCTACTTGTGCTAACGGGAAAGAGTCCTATACTCGTAACTCCCCATCTCCTGGTCGGCTCCATGATACTCAATGATATTTCTCATATTTGTCCTTAAAACTATGAAATGAGTTAGCATTCACTACCTCCTCGCTTGGCGCAGTCCAATCATCAACTATTTTTGCACTAAAACAGTACTTCCTTACATCCTGCAAAGAAGTTTTCTTACGAAGCTTCAAACTATGACTTCTAGCTCTAGAGCCAGCCATATCATAATATCGATCCCGATCCACTCTGTCAACACCATGAAGGAATTTAAAACCCGTCACCATATCCCCCTCATTATTCTAGATTCGAGTAAGGGTACGTTTATTTCCCTCAGCCTCTCCTCATAATTGAGATTGCGTTTTTCTGGCACTACTTTCGTAGCATGTCTTTGAAAGATTCCCAGCTTATATACAAGTATATGTTTTTTCAAGTGAGGATTCCAAAAGGTGCTGCATATTCAAGATTTGGCCTCACATAAGTTACATAAATATTCCTGAGCATTTCCTTGTCCATGTGTTTGAATGCCACCCTCACATTTGCTAAGAAAACATATACAGTACTTACTATGCCATTTATAACATATCTTTGCATCTGCCAGTATGTTTCCTCCCAGATCGCTCTCATTCTCTGTCTCTTGAAATTCTGCACCTGCTAATAAGCATCCAAGCTTGGACCCTCTAGCACTTGTGTGATAGATATATATATATATATATATATATATATATATATATATATATATATATATATATATATATATATATATATATATATATATATATATATAGATATATATATATATATATATTGTTGTTTGAGATAAGATTTCTTGAAATTTCTTTGAAGATGAAGCAATAGTACTATAATACAGCTTTGCATATTTATTTATTCGAATTTATATGTTCAGTAGTATATGTCTTAGAAAGAGAAAAGTAGTCCTTTTTTTTAATTAGTGTAAATTACAGGAGAAAGAAAAAATGAGACCGTTAGGTATAGGAAAAACTGGTAAAAAAAAAAAACAGTAGAAAGGCTTAAAATATTGAATGAGATATGTTCTTTTCACTGATATATAAAACGTCGAGGAATTGGAACACAACCTAGCTAATGGGGAGGCACGCCAGTTCAACTGGATGTTGGTCCCAGTACCGGATAATAGGAGAGAGGTAGTGGAAGAAAGGCATACTGCCGTAAATTCTAAAACAAAACAAAAATCTTAGCCTCCATAATAGAAGCTATTTAGAAAGAAGGACCCCATTTAAATTTAGGAATAGCCACCGATGTAGACGGAGAAGAGAGATTGGCATCTAATTAGTTATCGTGTTATGTGGATGAACGCTATTACTTGACACGAAAAAGGGCCATTCTGCAAGTTTGGAGACAATTTTGAAGTACTCCTGGATGAGGAAAGAGTATGTAATAAACCAAATCACCATCGTGATGGCATCGGTAATAACCCTCAATTAACGCTACTAACAATTTTCAATCAATTATTCTTCACAAATTGGTTACTTTCGCCTCAAGGCCAAATACTCTAGTTACGGCTGGATAATAACTCCGATAACAGATGTTCGGCAGGTAATCTGATCCCTCGGAAGGTGTGGCTGAAGCTCTTTAGTGTAACCTCAAAGGGCGCAATGGCATTAAATTTAGATATTGTGAGCATATATTTCTTGATACTTATGAAAATAATGATAATGTACACACAGTGACATATACAATGGCTGCAGTTCCCCTTTCTAGAAGGGGTGGACGAATCAAAGAACACATTCACCAGAAGCTAATAAACCTAGATCAGTCTCCTTAGCTCATTGGGGATAAAGTGCCACCACAATCCCTCTGATACTCTGGTGGGTCAACCACAGTGTAAGTATACGAAGATCTTCTGCTGTGAGACCCAAGGGCCGTAGCTGGCTTAGCCCCACTGCTTTATCTTATAACCCCCCACATCCACCCATCCAGGTTTATTGCACTACTAGGTGCGATAAAACCCTTTTGCCCACGTCACCCATACATAATCTTTCTCCACTCATTCCTATCTCTAGCGCACTGACTTACCACGTGCATCCAGTACGTCCATTCATCATTCATTCTTTTCATATGTCTAAACCTTCTTAACACTCTCTAGTCTGACTTATCCGACAGCCATCTTTCAACACATGTTCTCTATTTCACCTCTTCATTTCACTCTCTTTCTATTCTAGATACACCTATCATACGTTACAGAAACCTCATCTCCATCATCTTCAACTTGTTCTATCTCATCCTCTCTTGGATCCCAAGTCTCTGCTCCATGCAATGCTGTAGGCATATTCACATACTCATATATCCTTCTCTTTGCATTCATTCTTAAATACCTATTTTTCATCATACTTTCATCCCACCAAGACATTTGCGAGCAGCCTCTTTCACTGCATAACTTACCTTAGCATTCACTCGTCCCTTCACAGCTACATGCGACCCAAGATACGTAAAGCTAAGCTTCCTCAGTCCTGTCCCTCTTCTCTTTCAGACTAAGAATGCCAGCATCAACACTTCTCTTACATCCCATTTGTACTTTTGCAAAAATTCATCACTAACTTAGTTCTCTCACACTCTCTTATATACTCAGTCACCAAATGCTTCAGTCCTTCCTTATTATCATTATTCTTGTTATTATTATTATTATTATTATTATTATTATTATTATTATTATTATTATTATTATTATTATTATTATAATTATTATTATTATTACTATTATTATTATTATTATTATTATTAGTTACGGGGCGTTTGGAAGGACATTTTCATTAATTCACAACCTCCAACATGTTTGTTCCCTCTGCCATTCGAATAGGGACTAAATTTAACATAAAGTTCTCATGTTATTATCGTTATTATTATCATCATTATAATTATTATTATTATTATTATTATTATTATTATTATTATTATTATTATTATTAGTAGTAGTAGTAGTAGTAGTAGTAGTAGTAGTAGTAGTAGTAGTAGTAGTAGTAGTAGTAGTAGTAGTAGTAGTAGTAGTAGTAGTAGTAGTAGTAGTAGTGGATATGTTTTCATAAAGACAAGTAGATTTTGCAATACACAAGGAAGAATTCAACGAAATTAAAATAATTGTATTCTTTTCCGTATTTTTTTTTCTACTTCTACTTTTTTGTTCAAGCATATGTTATTTTTATTAGAATTGCAATTCATGATGTTTTAGACAGGATATAAACTTCGTCTTTTGTAGCAGAAGTTCTCCAAGCCATCACATTGAAATTTTCAAGAAAAATAAGAGGTTAAGAGACCAGAATGACAGAGAAAAGAAACAGACTCTGGTATAAGTTGATTTTAGACATTCGACTCTGGTATTAGGATATTGAGTAAACAACCGGAAATAAAATTCCGCCTCAGAGACAGAATATTTTTTTTTTTATAACGGAATATGATAATGTTGATCTCCGATGAGGAAGTCCGTATATTACCTGTCATTCGGGGAATAGTTTCGGGTTTCCTGTGAGTTTAAATATATATATATATATATATATATATATATATATATATATATATATATATATATATATATATATATATATATATATATATATATATATATATATATATATATATATATTTTTTTTTTTTTTTTTTTTTTTTTTTTTTTTTAATCGACAGCCTTTTCATTGACCTGAATTTTTTTATTAGGATATGTGGCAGAACTCGATTAGATGCAAGTGAGAAATCCCTATGGGGTAAAGATATATATATAATTACCAACAATACTCTAATTTGTTCAAGATATGTGATACGGGGCAACGGAGATGGTATTTGATAAGGCTCCTTTTTTATACTTTTTACTGAACATTTTTATTGTCTTTGATCCAAAAACGCGACATAGAATAGCGAATATAAGATGTGTTTGGGATCCTCCCTTATATTTTGTTATATTTGAAATATTTATAATTTTTTCTTCTAAAAATGGAATATAAAACAAAGGATGTGGGGATGTGATATATGGAAAGTTTACTCTACTCTATTTTCGAAAATTCCGACATAGAACTACAAATGTGATATGGAAAGAAGGCTTAATGAGAGGTTAGAGCTTCTCCTGTATATCATCTGACGTTATAGAAAAAAACAACTTACTATCTTGTCTCCTAAAAATGCAATATTGAGAATAACGGATATAGGATATGAGGAGATCCTCCTGTGCGTTATCTGATTTTTGGAGGAAGTTGTTCGCCTGTATTGTGTAAACGCAACACAGACTGACGGATATGGGATATGAGAGATATTCTCCTGTGTCCTGTCTTATGTAATATTTGGACAAAGTTATTCTCGTATCCAAAACTACCATCTACATTGACGGATATGGAATGTGAAATGAAAATTAGAGATGAAATAGGAATCAAAGAGATAGATTTGTGATAGAACAGCGAAAAGACCTAAAACTAATGTCACAACCTTTCAGAATAGGTAATAATAATAATAATAATAATAATAATAATAATAATAATAATAATGATGATGATGATGATGATGATGATGATGATGATGATGATGATGATGATGATGATGATGATGATGATGATGATGATGATGATGATGATGATGATGATGATGATGATGATAATAATAATTATTATTATTATTATTATTATTATTATTATTATTATTATTATAATAATAATAATAATAATAATAATAATAATAATAATAATTATTATTATTATTATTATTATTATTATTATTATTATTATTATTATTATAATTTTTATTATTATAATAATAATAATAATAATAATAATAATAATAATTCTTATTATTATTATTATTATTATTATTATTATTATTATTATTATTATTATTACTATTATCATCATTATTATTATTATTGTTATTATTATTATTATTATTATTTTTATTTTGTACAGTTAAAATACAAATTATTTACTTAGGCTAAACGTAAAACAGTAAGTACATCAATACTTATAAACCTACCTGTAACCCCTTCCTCCTCTTCTAAAGCTGCGTGCAATTAGAAATATAGAAATATGTATAGAGAAATATATATTCTTAATGAAGATTTCGGAGGACTATAAAAGCACAGTTGGACTATTTTTAGACTGCCAATTGTCTACAAACAATACCAAGCTTAATGAGTTACTCTGTGATAAGTTTTCTTCTTCTTCTTCTTCTTCTTCTTCTTCTTCTTCTTCTTCTTCTTCTTCTTCTTCTTCTTCTTCTTCTTCTTCTTCTTCTTCTTCTTCTTCTTCTTCTTCTTCTTCTTCTTCTTCTTTTGACATGGTAATGCTCCTCAGTGAAATTATCTTTTAATAATAAGATTTTAAAGTGATGGTATTGTTAAATATTACAATTCAATGAAGGTTATGTGATATCTTGTTAGCTTTTACTTGACTGAATTTATAGTTATTTTCCATTAAGTGTTCAAGATCCCATTTACTGTCATCCCAGTCGAGACACTTACCTCTTTCCGGATGAAATATCCTCTTGAGTTTGCCAAGAGCTTCTTTGAATGCTCTGACGGCCGTGGTGAGAGCTACGATGTCCTCCTGCTCCACTAGGTGACTATCATTACTCCCTTCCGAGGATATGGAGGCCAAGGAGAGGGAGCGAGGTGTGGAGGTCACAGCCAGAGTTTGAGTGGAGGACGTCAGACCCACGGATGTCATAGTCGCCCCTGTGGCAGGTCCCCCAGCGCCTGTGGCAGATGGCAGAGAGCAAAGTAAATTAGTGCATTTGGTAATAATAATAATAATAATAAGAATAATAATAATAATAATAATAATAATAATAATGATAATAACAATGGTTTAAGCTTTAACAATCATAACCTCTTATGGTTACTTTTTTAAATAATCTGAAATTACAAAGTTACCATTGCGTATTTTTCATATTACTTTGCTATTAAATATGAGGGATTTATATTATGAAGACTGTAATTGACAGAATTTATCTCATGTTAGCTTTGGGGTTTACTTATATGTATTCGGCCTTTTAAACTGATATGTAAGTTGTTGTTCCGGTTTTACGTCACGGACTCCCTTTTCTACCAAGGGCTAGGACGGTTGCCTTCTTGCGAAGGACTTGTTTTGGCAGATGTAATCCTTACGCTGAGTGCATACCCTTGCTAACCTCAGACCTTGACGGGGCGCGAACCCTCGACCTGACGCCTCAGAGTCGCGGACGCTACCAGTTGAGCCAAGGTGACTACTTAAACTGATATGTAAGCAACATTAATATCTGTTTCCCTTTGCATTGGTATAAATGAATGTAATGGGAATGAATACGCTCAGGAATTTTGTATCTGGAATTCAGATACTGTTTGTGGGAACTGAGGCTCTAAGTGATGAAGTATGTCCACATTTTGGCGACGCTCTATTTGTAGTTCCTTTTCAATATGAAATATGTTCATTGCAAAGGAATTATTGTGCATTGTACATTATAGAGAGAACAAAATGACAATAATTGGAATAAAATACACTAATAGACTTGAATTATTCAATGAAACCCGAGGCTACTTACTCAAAATAATGATGAAATTTTTTAATGTTTCATTATTTTCCCTATTTCAGTGGTGTTTCGGAGGGTTTTTATTTTATTCTTTAACTCTAAATGCATAGCATATGAACATGTGCAAACTTTTATTTTTATTATAACTTGTCATTACTGTCACAACTGTAAAAAAGTTTATATATATCAATGCATTATTTAACTCACCAGTGACAAATTCACTACCTATAGAGCCCATAATAGCACAAATCCATTAAAAGTCACATATAACGAAACTTCTAAATTCTAACCTAACCTAATCTAACTTATTTGCTAGAAAGGGGGTATATGTTAGTGAGGATTTTTATAGAGGGTGGTTTTAACATGTGGAGGTTTTGTCTCCTCCCCTCGGTAAAGAGGGAAGGGTGGAATGGAGCACGGGTCGGCATTGCCTATGACGTCATATGTTTATAAACAAGACCTCTAGAAACGTGCTTCATCCATCTCAAAAGAAACCTTTTGCGGCATATTTGAAAGAACATAAACTCCATGAAGCGAGGCAGGGTGCATTAAGGTATTATAAACTATGGACCATTAAGGGTTACCTTCCGAACTCATTTTGACCTCATATGGAGGTAATGTGTGTGTGTGTGTGTGTGTGTGTGTGTGTGTGTGTATATATATATATATATATATATATATATATATATATATATATATATATATATATATATATATATATATGAATCATACTTTAACCTAACCGGGAATCAAACCTAGGACACATAATTACTGGGCCAAGGCGCTACCAACTACACCACAGAAGGTCTAATAGAGAAACCAACCTTACAGCTTGCTTAACTGTTATACTAGGAATGAAAGTATTCTATCTGAATGCCTTTTTGTTCATATTACTATTTTTCCCAACCTCACTCGTGGCTTCATTTTCGCATTCAATTCAAATCCCATTCTAACTAGGCTTCAACAATTATCAAATAAGTACATTAAGATATGTGAAAACATGAATCATAATTTATTCCGACCGGGATTCGAACCTAGGACACATAATTACTGTGCCAAGGTGCTACGAACTACACCACAGAAGGCCTAAAAGAGAAATTAACCCTACAGCTTAACTGCTATGCTAGGAATGAACGCATTCTATCTGAATGTCTTTTTGTTCATAGTACACTTTCTCCCAGCCTCACTCGTGGCTTCGTTTTCGCATTTAATTCAAATCCCAATTTAACCAGGCATCAACAGTTATCAAATAAGCACATTAACATATGTGAAAACATGAATCATATTTTACCCCTAGATTCGAGTCCTGGTTGGGGTAAAATATGATTCATGTTTTCACATATGTTAATGTGCTTATTTGATACTTGTTGATGCCTATTTTTATTGGGATTTGAATTAAATGGAACCACTCTTCTTCACACCTTTGCCAACGATTCAACATTGCTCTTTTCCTCAGCCTTTTCTTCAACCTTCATCTGCTACTCGTAATCAATCTCGTTTCACTCATTCTTCTACTCTCTACTCCGACTTGCTTAGGGTATCTGAGTGGGGCACCCAAACTTTAGTTAAATTTAATTCCTCCAAGACACAGTTTCTAGCTATCTCTTTATCTTCTCCTCTTTATAGCCTTATTGTCTTCAGTACTAACGAAATTTACCCTCTTTATTCTGTCAACATATTAGGAGTCCATATAACCTGTAACTTGTCTTGGAAGAATCACATAATTGAGGGTTCTGTTTCGGTTTTGTCATTAACTTTCCTCTTTACAGTTATTTAAAATCTATAAAGGTCTTATCCGTCCCTGCTTAGAATACTGCTCACACATCTGGGGTGCTTCTTCTTATACTTATCTCCTTGATAAGTTGAATCTAAGGTAGTTAGACTCATTAATGATCCTTCCCTTACCTCTAATTAAAGTTGGCGAGTTGCATCCCTCCCCCACTGCCGAGGCCACTTAACACTTGCCAAGCGGCCTCATCTCACAGGTACTGTGTGGAGATTTGTAGCTCGTGGATTGGTCGGTGTAGCGACTGCTTCTTCCCATCTACCTCCAGACTCTGGAACTCTCTTCCTCCTTCCATCTATCCAAATTCTTATAACCTATCTTCCTTCAAAAAGCTGATCTATCGTCATCTCAGAGCCTAATCCTCCATATCTCTAGGTCCTCAATACTTTGATTACTTTTTCAGTCTGTTCTTTTCCATTACGTAACATTTTCTCATCTCTGCCTTGTCCATAACCTTTTTCTTTTCCTTCGTCTTAATGTTTTCTCGTGCCGGGCCATTATTGATAAGGGCAGTTTTTTGCCTGTCCCGGTGCCACACTCATAAAAAAAAAATCAAGAGATTTCCTTTCCTTTAAATTTAAAAAGGTACGCCATGATAATACAAAAATTCTGAATTTTTATTTATTAGTAAACTTTTTGGCAGTTATTTATATTATGACAAACTGAATCCATACTGTATAATATGTATATATAACAGTATGAACATATACAAATATAAAAAAAGTCAATAACTTGAATCCAAATATACAAATACGCAGAGCTTTTCAAAACCTTGAATATGTGACTTGTTATATCCTCTCAGGACATCAGTGACGTGGTTAATGATACGTTACATATCTTATCACAACATCTTGCGAGAAAAAGCCACCACTAAATAAGGAGAGGGAGGGGTAGGAGGAGGAGGAGAGGGAAAAGGTATTAAGTGTAAAATAAGCCTTCTGCTGCCAATGACCTCGACACGCGCTTATAATGTTTCAACTCCTTGAACTGGAATCAAGATGAGGATGCTGACATATAACACCATTCTTTTTCGTCTATTCCTTCATTTTCTTCATCTTCTTCTTCTTCTCCTTCTTCCTCTTTTTCTTCTTATTTGCTTCGTTAGGTTTCCCTTTTTTGTGTGATTTACATTCCGCATGTGAACCGTACCAAGCATGTTTTTACTAAATTATTGATCTAAAAGGTAGTAAAGTGATCTACGTTAATATTTCCGATGTAATAAATATATCTAACCTTACCTAAACTAACCTAACCTAAACTTCGCTGTGAAATTCTTTCGCACTCAAGTTGATTGCTTGAAATGAGGACAAAGTTTAAATATAAAATGAGTTGGACTGCTTTATAAACGAAAATTTAACGAAAACTTCCAGTCATTCAACTAAAAATTTTCCGTCTTACAAGATTGCCAAGTTTAGTCTTTAAATCCCTACAATATTCACTTGGACTCTTATTTTTAGCCATATTAAAAACTTGCAAATGATTTCCTATTATAAATAGCTTAATCCCCCATGAAGCTTATTATTTTTCAAAGAGTAGATCTCACACTTAATTATAATGGAGCATGTAGATCACACACTACAGAAGAATCATATTTATAGATCACAAACTAATGTAGCACCTTTCGTTATTATTATTATTATTATTATTATTATTATTATTATTATTATTATTATTATTATTATTATTATTATTATTATTATTATTATTGATGATGTTATTGTTATTGTTGTTGCTGTTGCTGTTGTTGCTATTGATGTTGCTATCTCTATTATTTTCAAGGAATACATTCAAAGTGAACTGATTCTCAATAGTATTTTAAACTCGACTGCTCACTGAAATACGAACACATCCTTAGCATGTTCTTCCTCACTCTCACAATTTCATGAGTGTTTCGACGCACGAATCGTAGTCAAGTATTATACTTGCGTGATTACCTAATTGTGATTACCTAATTGTGTTTACGGGAAAGAGCCCAAAGCTCGTATCTTCCCGTCTCCTGATCGATTCCATTTTATACTTAGTGATACTTATCATACCTGTCCTTAAAACTATGGATTGAGATCAATCAATCAATCAATCAATCAATCAAAACATTTATTTCCATTTTGTACAATGGTTATTCAACATTAATAGTAACTTATAAGTAGACATGTAATTAAACTAATAAATAAGAGGGTTAGACATATAGTTAAAGTAAATGTAGCTTTCATAGAAAATAATAATGCTGTAATAAAAATGTTAACAATAATGTTAATAATAAAGTAGTAAGTATGCCACTAGATACAGGATCGTTATTATCGGCATCATTTCCATATTTGTTTCCTTACAATGAGAATAATTAGTTCTTAATGAGCAGCAACTATTTGTCCAAAAGAAAACTATATAGTTTGCCTTTGAAAGCTGTGAAGGAGGATGCATTTTTAAGATGCTCTGGAATATTATTCCAGAGTGTTGGCCCTTTGATAGTGATCATCTTTGAACCTGCTTCTGTGTTTGTTCTCTGAATAAAGAGCTCACTGCTCTGTCTTGTGTTGGTTCCCCTTATATCCCTGACTGTTTTTAAATCAAATAACCAGCTAGGATAATGATGGTCCAAAATTTTGAATACAAAAACATAAATAGCATAAGCGACCTTATTTTCTGCCCGCAGCCACCCAAGTTTATTGAGAGCTGGTGTGATGTGGTCATATTTTCTTATTCCTCCCAGGGCAACTCGAGCTGCAAAATTAATAAGCTTCTGTATTCTGCTTATCTGAGTCTTAGTGGTAGCTCCCCAAACAGTTGTGCAGTAATTAATGAGATAGCATTAACTACCTCTTCGCTTAGCGAATTCCAATTATCAACTACTCTTACACTGAAAAAGTATTTCCTTACATCCTGCAAAGAAGTTTTCTTACGAAGCTTCAAACTATGACCTCTAGTCATATGAATGAATGTATGCAAGTGTGCATGTCAACTCTCGAGACTTTACTCATTAAGACCGAATCATAATTAGTGATTAATATGAATTCTATAACATTAGTTATTTAGATTATTCATACTTTCACACCTTCCATGAAACAAACATACGAACAAAAAGAACTCGGCAGAGCATTGCAAGTAAAGTAAATTATTCCTATTTTTCTACATCATTTACCTTGACCTGACGAACCGCTGCTGGAGGATCCCCTGGAGCTAAGCCCACCAGCCTGTCCAGTGGCCATTTTGCCAAGCCCCGCCCTCCCGCCCGCTCCCTCCATGCCTCCTTCGACGCCGCTCTCACCATCCAATACGTCCTCCACTACGTGCGGGACCTGCAAAGGGACAAAGAATAATAATAATAATAATAATAATAATAATAATAATAATAATAATAATAATAATAATAATAATAATAATAATAATAATAATAATAATAATAAAAATAATAATAATGATAATAATAATAATAATAATAATAATAATAATAATAAAAATAATAATAATAATGATGATAATAATAATAATAATAATAATAATAATAATAATAATAATAATAATAATAATAATAATAATAATAATAATAACAATAATAATGATAATAATAATAATAATAATAATAATAATAATAATAATAATAATAATAATAATAATAATAATAATAATAATAATAATAATAATTCGAGAGAGCTTCTCCAGTTGTGGTAACAGATCTCTTCACAAGAAATAATTTTTTTGACAAAAGTTTTCGATGGCCAAGAGCCTACATCGTCAGGTAGTTATATAAACACTGATAAAACTTTCTAAAAAAATAAAAAAATAAAATAGAAAAAAAAAGACTATTTCTATGCACTCTTCAACAGGGATATTTGTGGTATGGTATTTGAGGCTTTTATAAATTGTGCAGTTCTCCCTGATGCTGTCCCCATTTTGTCAGTATCCTGAGATACTCTTTATATGTCATACTTCACCAGATTCCTCAGACAAGTACCAGAGAATATTAAGACTTAAGCATTAGTTGTTGAAGATTAAATCTTGGAAAGAAACATCGGTTTTTAATGAACTACCTGACGATGGAGTCTTGTGGCCATCGAAAGCTTGCATACTAAGTATTCAACAAACATATGCCAAAAATTCTTTACTTAGCTAAGAGATCTGTTACCTCTATTGTAGGCGTTCTCTCTGTACACTCTTCAAAGGGGATATTTTAGGTATCCTGCTTTGAGACTTATGTAAGTTATGCAGTCCTCTCTGATCCTAGTCCCATATATATATATATATATATATATATATATATATATATATATATATATATATATATATATATATATATATATATATATATATATAGAGAGAGAGATAGATAGATAGATAGATAGATAGATAGATAGATAGACAGACAGATAGACTGATATATATATATATATATATATATATATATATATATATATATATATATATATATATATATATATATGTGTGTGTGTGTGTGTGTGTGTGTGTGTGTGTGTGTGTGTGTGTGTGTGTGTGTGTGTGTGTGTGTGTGTGTGTGTGTGTGTGTGTGTGTGTGTGGGTGGGTGTCTCTGTGTATGTGCGTGTGTGTATCATTCGGGTATATTTCAAGTATATGTGAAAATTGATGAAAGATAAATATGAACCTTTCAAGATTCAAGTACTACAATATGTTAGGTTATGATGAGAAGAATATATAATTTGCATCCGAATTTATCACTCAATAAATACTTGAATGTAAACACCCAAATGTTTGAAGGTCTTAAGCTTGGATATAAAAACAGCAAAAAAATAATTTTGCCTGTTACATAACATATACACATATATGCTCTTTTTTGTCTTAAATTTTTTACTTATATAATTTTTCTACATTTCTATCTGAGACTAGTGAACAATAATGTAAAAGGAAAACGACACAAACAGTAAAAAAAAAAAAATATGAAGTTTGTAAAATATTACTAGAGAACATGCCATAACACAGTATATGAACTAGATATATTTTATGTGAGAAACAAAAGTGGATATATTTTATATAAAATGTAAAGCAAATATAGTTTACATACGCTGAACAGAGAACATTTTGTATTGCTAATATGAATATTATATATTTTACTTACAATTTAAGTTGAATATGTCGGTATTAAAACTGCCTATGTTTTATGTAAAATTTTAAGTTTACATATATTACATAAACCTTAAAGAGAATATATTCTATATAAGCTATAAAATTCATATAGTTTATATAAATTTCTAAAGGAAATATATTTAATATAAAGAGCAGGGCCTTACGTCTGTTCATAAATTAATGTACAGTATGAACATTTGAACAGAGAGCCTCTTGAACATATAA
>JAXCGZ010023260.1:42500-47500 GCA_037179515.1 Halocaridina rubra
GGATGGTGTCTGTTGTGCACTATATATATATATATATATATATATATATATATATATATATATATATATATATATATATATATATATATATATATATTACAGCGTAGTACACCGGTGATAGTGAAAATCTAGAGAGGATGTTTTCATTTTTCAATATATAATTTGCGTTTCTATTCCTTTATATAAATTTAGTCGCAAGAAGGCAACCGTCCTAGCCCCTGGTTGATAAGGGAGTCCGTGACGTAAAACCGGAACACACAGTCGATAATATAACCTAACGCAGCCACTAGTAGAGAATGCCTTCTGAACTCGGTTCCGGTCTCAAGCCGGGATATATTTTGGCCTTAGGAAGAAGAGAGTTTGGCCACAAAAATTTATAGCCAAATCTAAACAGGAACCATGTGTACATGGGATGGAATACTTTAGTATGCAATAGGGTAGTATAAGTAGCAGTCAGATGGTTGGGTACTTTATCCTAGGCCTGTATTTGCGTGATAATATATTTTGTGTTAACTACTTTTGTAACATTTGGTTCACCATACACTATTTTTTTTTTCAAATTCTAATAGTTACTTTGACCTTTGTTTTAGTCTAATTTAGCGTTTTATAAGATTGTGACACCAGGGCAGTCAAAAAAAAATAAAAAATAAAATATTTGCCCCCATCGGGCCTGGGCACGAAGAAAACAAAAAGTAAAGAGAAGCAGAGATGGGGAGTGTTGTGTTTTGTGAGATGTGAAGGTATAATAACGAATATCCATGAATATTCGGTATTGAATTTTTCTCTCTGTACGATATTCCATATGGCCTTGTTACATTTGTATTAATCCAAAAGATCCCTAAGCCTTTGGACCAGGTTTTCATTATTCCTGATAACAGCCCTTTCTCGAGAGAGATTTGTAACATATGTTGTAATCAGAGGATGTTTTTCCCTTGACCCTGTTTTGTGTATCCCCGATAACAGTAACCTCTCCCCCCAGAACTTTAATACAATTGTCGTAACCCTAAAGATTCCTTTGCCTTGACCTTGTTTTACACATCCCTGATAACCCCCACCACCCAGACACCTCCCCCCCCCCCGGATAAGAAGTATGAAAAGCCATTTCGATTCGAGGTCAGGTAACCAGTCGCTTAGTATTCATTGCCGCGAAGGCTATTCCGTTAAAAGGGCATTGCGTGTATGTACGAAGGCCCGCGATGGGTGAAGAAAGAAAGCATATTACCTTACACCGACAGTGACGAAGTAATATGTACAAGTAGAGGAGAGAGGCCAGGAAGGATCCGGTTAAGTTAATCGCGTTATACGATGAGAAGAAGAAGAAGAAGAAGAAGAAGAAGAAGAAGAAGAAGAAGAAGAAGAAGACTTCCATAGCTTTATAGTGCGTTTAGTGTCGACAACACCAACAGTTATACTATGAATATTAAGTAGAAGAGGGAGGACGGTCTTAGGTTTCTGATAAATGAAGATGGAAAAGAGAAAAAAAAAGATATTTCATTTGTAGGTTTTCAAGCTTTAGCCCGATTTCTTAAACAGTGTTAACCTAGGATACCATATTGTTAGTTAGCTAGACACACACAAATGGATTTCATAAACGCAACAGACGTGGTTCCGTACAGGATCCTTGCCATACACAGAACCGTGTCAGTTGCGTTTATGAAATTCATTTGTATGTGTCTAGCTAACTAACAATATGGTATCCTAGATTTACACTATTTGAGAAATCGGGCTTTTATTTGATGTAGACACAGAGTAGAATGAGAGGAAGTGCATTAAAGCAATCAACTGAATATGAAGAAAAAAAAATCACAATCTTGTACTTTCATTTGTGTTGCTGAATTACTATTAACTTAGTTAATATACTGCAGAAAGAGTAAGAATTGTAAAACTTTAGTTGTAGTGGAATACGAAAATAATTATTTTTTTCCTCTTAAGTTTATATGATATCCAGACACAAACAATGAGTTCTGCTGATTTTTTACTATATTTAGGAAAAAAAAATATTCATTTAGTAATATAAAACTAACTCAGATTATGTTACAATATGCGAGTATTTCTTCATTAGAGTTACAGAAGGAGCCGTATCACATGTCTTGTTCAGTATTGCACGGGTTATTTTCGACATCAGTTTTCAGACCACTGTAACAATTAGAGCACAAACCCATATTGCGTATATGACTTACTTAGGCTGTTTTCATCCCTCATTTATCTAATCTTGATATGGTCTTACAATTTGTCCTTCTTTCTTGACGTCAGAGCATTCTTTTCACAAGCTTAAGATTATAGTCTCACAGTGTGTAAAGCTATATCATGCATTGCATACATTTGAAGTTTAATGAATTATTATTGATTTTTTTATATTTATTATTAATCTTTATTACTATTATTATTATTATTATTATTATTATTATTATTATTATTATTATTATTATTATTATTATTATTATTATTATTATTATTATTATTATTATTATTATTAGTAGTAGTAGTAGTAGTAGTAGTAGTAGTAGTAGTAGTAGTAGTAGTAGTAGTAGTAGTAGTAGTAGTAGTAGTAGTAGTAGTAGTAGTAGTATTGTTGTTGTTGTTAAAAATATCCATATTCCAAAAACTTTCATAATGGACAGATAAAACAACAACATGAATTGTTACCACAAGTATCTCCTAAAAAGAAAAAGGAGATTCGTACGCTCAGGAGGTTGAAACCTCCAACCGTCTTACATCTTTCCTATTAAAGGTAAAATACCTCAGTCTTAATAAACAAGAATTTAATTATGCCATTGCTCAATTATACGGATAGCCATAGAGAGTCTACCCAACATGTGCTCATGCGGAGATTCTTTTGGTCATGCTATGGTATACTCTAGGGGAGGATTTGTTGTGTATTAGCAATGTTAAAGGCCGTGATATTACGTCTAAGGTAATGAAGGAGACCTGCAGGTATGTAGCAGATAAACCTGTCCTTAAACCACTTGCTGAGGAAATAATGTCTAATGAGACAGTAACGAGTCTAATCCCACTGGCCCCAATCTATCGCCATCAAACACTTGAAACTGTTCCAAAAAGAAAGAAAATTGGAAAGGTCCGACGGTACTGCGGGCGCATCACCAATAATGGACAAGGACCATTCACTCCTGTAGTGTTACCACATGGGGAGTATGGGACTCCATACCTAAATCTTCTATTCAAAACACTTGCCAAAGTCATGGTAAAAAAAAATAAATACATAGAAAATGAAGTGTTTCTTAAGTGCAGGCTTATGATGAAAATTATTTTTTTCCTTATTTAGGTGTGCACTGCG
Organism: Halocaridina rubra; assembly: GCA_037179515.1. Classification (NCBI taxonomy): domain Eukaryota; kingdom Metazoa; phylum Arthropoda; class Malacostraca; order Decapoda; family Atyidae; genus Halocaridina; species Halocaridina rubra. The sequence goes on from JAXCGZ010023260.1 coordinate 45,796, forward strand.
TTACCTCCATTGGACAAGGTTAAGCAATAGAGTAGAAAATGAAAAATATCTAGAATACGAGGGTGTAGTTTCTGAAAGCAAAATATAGATATAAGGTTTAATAAACTTTACTAATGATAAAAAAAAAATGCAGGAAACTGGGCACCCGAAAAGTTGTCCACTCTGTTCCACAGTTGATAAGCTTTGAAAAAATGAGTAGCCATGCGGCAATCTATTCGAACTGTCAAGATAAGGGTCTACCTTTAATTTCCTTATTCAAGAAAATAGCAATAGTAGTAGTAGTAGTAGTAGTAGTAGTAGTAGTAGTAGTAGTAGTAGTAGTAGTAGTAGTAGTAGTAGTAGTAGTAATCCTATATTATTAGAGTGGAACTGAATATCACAATCTTTTAGGTTTATGAAAAAAAAGGTGCAGTCGAAAGATAATGAATCATTTTTTAACTATTTCATCAGCTACAAAAAAAGTCCCCAATATGATGGTAGCGCTTGTGATTTATTTTGAATTATTCAATCCGTTTATTGCCTCTGGAAGTGGAATGATTTTTGCATAATGTGAAACTGCAGTTCAACTACACGTTATCAGTTGGATCTTAAGGTCTTCGGCTTCTCATAAAAGATGTCAGATTGTTTCTAAACAGGTAAGCAATAATTACTGTACATCGATTTTTTATCTTTTATGTTTTATTGTCTTCGGAAATTGTGCGCATGCGCACAAGCTATGCTGAATTGGATATGTGTTGAAACTTATACCTTACAAAACAACTCTCTGGGAATGCCTCCAGAATGTCAGTCTAGATTCTTTGTGAAAAGGATAGGAATTAATTGCATTATCTGTATCAGTTGTCTGCTCATTGAGTTATGGAAGTAGAATGAGTTTTCCATTATATATGAGTCTGCGTTTCAGTTTCACTAAATTATATATACAGTATCTTGAAAGACTTGGTTTTTTGAAGAAAAAAAATATTTTTTTTCTTGCTAATGCTTGACAGGAATGGGTTAATTTCTTAGTCCTGATGTTCATATTTCGTATAAGAAAAAAAATAATATAATATTCTGCTTAAAGGCCATGTCTTAATACGCTAACAACCTCTACGAAGTTAAAGATCACTCTCTCTAACGAAGCTTTTTAACTGTTTCGCAGTTTAATTATTTGCTTCAACAGTTTAATTTCCAAGTAATTAGCGTAACCAGATGAAATATGAGCGATTAGCTCTACCGCAAACTTGATATTATAGTAATTACTCTCTTTCAACGTCCTCCATACAATGCAATTAGGCTGAACTAGTTCACTTGTTAATGACGTCAACAAGGATGACTATTGTACAACTAGGAGTACATTAAAAACGAAGAGGGGGAGGAGCTTCCTAATGCGATGTATAATGAGAGAAATGAATGTATTTGGTACCTAGGGAGCTGGTCTCTGTAAATAAGGAAATTTAGGAGGTATCCAGACAGAAGAGAATAGGAGGATTTGCTTAGTGTTTTTTCCTAGAGTAGAGGACAGATTTTTTTTACAACTCAGTAGCCAGATTCTACATGTTAGATATTCTGGCATCAAACAAAACTAATTTAAATCTCTCTCTCTCTCTCTCTCTCTCTCTCTCTCTCTCTCTCTCTCTCTCTCTCTCTCTCTCTCTCTCTCTCCCTCTCTCTCTCTACCTATCTATCTATCTATCCAGCCCCTCTCTCTCTCTCTCTCTCTCTCTCT
>JAXCGZ010023260.1:50000-52128 GCA_037179515.1 Halocaridina rubra
AATTTTTTGTGTAAACTGGGGAAAGCTCTTAAGCCGTTTACCTGATCCTGTGGTTCTATATATTGTTAAAATCAGTATCCTTCCCATTTATATTAACTAGTTAGTTAGTTTGATACACGAAATAATTGAATAATAAAAGAAAAAAAATTACCAAATATCCACCTGTCAACAGTACTGAGATAAGTTGCCAAGTAGTACAGCAGTCTTATTTTCTTCATTTTTTTGCTTTTCTTTTAGCTTTCTCTTTTACTATTTTTTTTTTTTGTATATATATTGAGTTAAATGTAAAGTCTAATCCCGTGATAACATATCTTGGTTAGCAAGTCAGTTTATCAGTTAGGAAGAATATATAGCAGAAACAGGTGGGTGCCACCTCAAACACAAATTCGAATTTTCCTTCAGGTTTGACTTTTGTTTTTCTTTTTCTTTTTATACTTAAATTACCATGGTCAAGTTTTTAAGTTAAGATGTGTGTTACCAGAAAAGAGACAAACTGAGTCACTAAATAGCACTTATATGGAGATATAAAAATTCTGTGTGAAGCTCAATTAAAAGTTTTTCTCTTTTCTTTTTTTTCCTCTTTCTCGTCTTCTTTCTATATTCTGTGAGAGGGAGAACATAAAAATGAGGCCATCTCTGTCCCAAACCTCTCCCACCCATGGGTCGGGAGAAGGGGTAGTCATCAGGGGACTTAAACAGAGAATCAAGAAGTTAGAGGAAATGGTTGTAAGCCTTGATGATAAAATTCGGAATATGGATGGAGAAATGAAAGAGAATGAAACACTCAGAGAACAAATAAGATCTTTGGAGGAAGCAAATAAAGCACAAGGGCAGGAGAGAAAGGAACTAGAAAAAAGAATAAAGAAGCTGGAAGGGGAAAAGAGTCAACTAGAATCTAGAATATCTAAACAAGAAGATAAAAACAAACAGCTGAATGACAACCTAAAGGAATTAGATGTTAGTTCACTGCTCTCTTCTGAGAGAGACGAGATTGCTGCTTGGAATGTCCAGATTAAGGAAAACATTGAACAGTTCAGAAAAGAGTTCCAGGAGCTGAATATGGAAAATGATGCCATGAAAACGTCCTTTGCTGATGCACTAAAGGGGAATGTGGCAGTAAAAGAGGCTGTAAAGGTGGTGGCACTGGAAAACATACAAACAGTTGACTATAAAGAGACAGTAATCGAAAAAATGAAAGACGTTGTGATGGAAAGGGCAAACCCACTCATCAGACAGGCACTTGATAAGGAGAAGACAGTGGTAATCTCAGGCATAGGTGAATCCCGGGAGCCAACATGGCAGGGGAGACTTGAAGAAAATAAAGCTAGGGTTGTAGACCTGATAAGAAAGCTTGGAGTAGTATGTGGTCCTGAGGATATTGTAAACATACACCAACTAGGTAAATATTCGAGGGAAGAAAAGCCGAGACCAACAAAAGTAACCTTTGAGAGAGGGGAAACATGTAGGGAAATATTGTTGAGAAAAAAAAGTCTAAAAGACCTTCAAGAATGCAAAGAAGTGTTCATTAGACGATACAGAACACAGGAAGAGATGGGAAAGATCAAAAACTTGTTGCAAGAGGCAAGAAGGTTAAATGATGAGAGAAATGAAGAAGAGAAGAAAAATTTTTGTTACAGAATACTTCCAGACAAAGGGGAGATAAAGAAGATAATGACAGAAGATCAGGGGATGGGGCCTCATTAAGATTGTTATACACAAATGCTGATGGATTAGCTGGTAAGGCAGTAGAATTAAAAGATAGGATTCACAACAGTAAGGCAGATATAGTAGCAATTACAGAGACTAAGTTGAGTGAGGACATAAACAGTGTCACAGTTTTTCCTAAGGGCTTCAGAATACTAAGGGTTGAAAGATCTGAGAGGACTGGTGGAGGGATAGCACTGCTCATAAGTGAGAGGATTCAAGTTGAAGAAATAAACTTGGCTATAGAAAGTGAGTTCAGGGAATTTCTTGTTGCTCGCATAAATACTGGGTCAGAGAGCATTATAATAACTGTTGTATACAACCCACCAAGGAACCAAAATAGGCTTGAAATTTATGAGGAAAGTCATATAGGTACTATTGAAGTCATAAACTCAGTTGTTAACATGGCACGGGAGAAAAAATG
>JAXCGZ010023261.1:2500-12500 GCA_037179515.1 Halocaridina rubra
ATTATTATTATTATTATTATTATTATTATTATTATTATTATTATTAGCTTGACGAATAAGACTTTTCATGAACTTAGCATGCACTGATTAAATTGGATAAGGGAGATGACAATGCTACCATTTGTAGAGTCGTTTTTATGCCGCAAGACAGTTAAAAAAAAAAAGCGAGGATTGCCCCAAAAAAAAAAAATTATGTGCCTATGTTCTTAAGTAGTGGTTGCGGCCAACTTCCATTTGGGAAGAAAAGATACATGCAATGAAATTAATAATAATAATAATAATAATAATAATAATAATAATAATAATAATAATAATAATAATAATAGCATTAGAAGTAGTTGTAATAGTAGTAATAATCGTACCAGAAGCAAAAACAGCAGAAGTATTGAAATGGATTATATTCAAAATCCTTCAGAGAAATACAGAAAAGGTTACATAACTGTATCACATACAAAGCCATGCTTCTCCAGAGAGAGAGAGAGAGAGAGAGAGAGAGAGAGAGAGAGAGAGAGAGAGAGAGAGAGAGAGAGAGAGCATTGTTGAGAAAGGTGGTATCTGTTGTTGTGGGGTGGGGGTGGGTGGGCGTTGGTAAGGACCTACTGCTCTGCTTTTGAGTGGTGAGTCACCCAATCTCTCTCTCTCTCTCTCTCTCTCTCTCTCTCTCTCTCTCTCTCTCTCTCTCTCTCTCTCTCTCTCTTCCTGGAGGAGCGCTACCAACCCAAGTATTTGGGAGTTGCTTGCTTAAAGCTGCCTGGCCCATTCCGGCCATCGCTTGCTTTTCATTCTCCTCTGTTGAAACAAGTTATGAAAAGCTTTCCTCTCTTTTTCCTATTCTTAGAGAAAAAGCTTTTTCATCAAGATCTTAAATTTGGTAATAATGTGCTTACTCCTCATTTTATCTAATTAGCTTATTGCTTACCTAAGCTGACTGTATTCTCCGTATCAACAATCTGATAAAGTACAGCTAAAGTGGTTTATCATTCATTTCAACAATCAGATTATGCTAATCTAAGCTGACTGTATTCCTTAAATCAAATATCAGATTGTAAGCATAAGCACAGCTAAGCTGAATTTATACCATCAGATTATCAGAATAAACACAGCTAAGCTGAATTTATACATACGTCAGCCCTTAGATTGTTTATCTAAGCTGAAACTACAACACATGGTAAGCATTAGACAAAGCTTTGATGAGATAAAAAGCTGAACTCAATTCAGTATACAATTGTAAACGCTACATTAAGCTTAGTTAGGTTGAATTTACACCTAATATCAACATGAAATTTAGCTAAGCTGAATATTAAGCTTATCAAAATTCAGTTTACATTTCATATTAACAATTAAATTATCAGATTAAATACAGCTATGCTAAATTTTCACTAATTTCAATGAGATTAGGATATTCTCAGGTAAATTTCCTTTTATATTAACAACTAGATCAAGCTTACCTACGCTAAATTTACACACTATATCAACAATCAGCTTAAGGATAGCGAAGCTAAAATTACACCTCTTATTATCAGTCATCTTAGGAACAACAAAGGCTTATTTACTCCTCATATTAGCAATCACAATAAGATAATTTAAGCTGAGTTTTCACTATATCTTACCAATCAAAATAAGCTTAGCTACCTAGAAAAAGCTCGGTCAGTTTATGCTCCAAAGCTTATTGTTATTTCTACTGAGGTTAGAATAGCAATGTTTTAAATTTAATGAAATCCTAAAAATAATAGTCCAAAAACATCTACTACACATTTTCTCCTTTTTACATGACTATTTTTACCCATAATAAAAACACGAGTTGGTGAAGATACTAAAAACTCAGACATATAATTGTGTAATAACTGAGTCTGCTGAGCCGACGGGGTCTATCACACAAGAGACTCAACTACTCTCTTCTTCTTATCCTCTAGATGCATTGAGTGAGCTAAAGGAAGGTATACAATTTTAATTCTATCCATCCTCCATAATAAGGGATTATCTTGCTGTAGGTATATAGTTCCATAAGTCGAATTAGTGTTAAGATCAGCGATCATCAAGAAGGGCCTCAGCGAGGTACTTCCCCCACTCAAGGGAGAGGGGAAAATAAAAAATAAAAACTGTATATCTTCATTTGGCCCATCCTGTCTTATGAGACAATTAAGGAATTGAACTTGAGACCCCCTGGGTGGGAGTTGGATGTCATTTCCTTCATAAGCCATAACCCCCCCTTATAAAGGGGGTGACTGAGTCAAAGTAGAAACTTGACTCTTTGTGGGAGGAAAATATAGAAGAAGGGGTACCCAGTCCCCTCACCCAGTCCATTTGGTCGACTTTTACGGCACGCAGGGGAACACAGATAAGGTATTCTTGCCCTCCCTCAAGAGAATAGCTATTTTATAAGGTTATTTTAAAGAAATTGTGGTTAATGTTCCTGGAAATCTTACTTAGCCCAGATGATCCAATTAAACAAAATTGTTTATAAAGTTCTATATAAAAACCTAAAAATTCGCTTTGCTATTTATACAAAATTCATATCTTAAGTTATAGACAAAGAACTTGAAATAATTACCAAGAAGTGAGCCAAAAATCATTCATAGTTTATAAAGTTCTGGAGAAATCTCTCTGAAATCGCTTTACCATAATGAGAAAATCAATTATGAAGTTATGGAGCAAAAAAAAAAAAAATGAAATTATCTTGAAACGAACTCAAATACCTTTATCGTTTATAAAATTCTGGACAAAAGTCTTGAAACTCGATTTACCAATTACATAAAATCATTTAAATACTTCTAGGAAAATGCCCGCTTTCTTAAACAGTGTAAATCTAGGATACCATATTGTTAGTTAGCTAGACACACAAATGGATGTCATAAACGCAACTGACGCTGTTCTGTGTATGGCTAGGATCCCGCAAGGGATCCTAACCATACACAGAACCGCGTCAGATGCGTTTATGGCATCCATTTGAGTGTCTAGCTAACCTACAATATGGTATCCTAGGTTTACATTGTTTAAGAAATCGGGCAAATGACAGCTTAAAACACTTACACGAAAACGAATCTCCCCCCCAAAAAAAAAAAACTTTATTCCTCTAAATTAATTTGTAATAAAGAGCTCCACCTGAACCATTCCATGTGTTGCACTCAGTCCTCATGAATTTGGGTGGACACAAACAGGTTGGAGCTGGGGAATTAAGACTCGATGCCATTCCTAACGTTCCGAGGTGGTTCGAACTCGCGTCAGTCGCTTCTCGACTCACGAGTTCTATCCTCTGAGCTACAGTAGCCCCCTAATGTACAGCCTCAGCTAATACCTAAATCTATTTAAACCAAGAGTTTTATCATGGTGGAAGGGGGAGGGAACTGGGATGTGGGGAGTAGGAGGCCAAAACAAAGTACCGGCAATGCAGCAAAAATATAAAAGATCTAATAAGGAATTTTATGTTTTCTTATGTTTTTTTTTTTCAGAAACCAAGAAATAAAACGCGGCGTGCTCCTTCGAAAGCAGTGTTTGAGGATGCCCTTTGTATGTGCTGTTGAAAAAAGTAATTAGTTCTTCCTATGCTTTTTAAAAAGGAGCTTATTTACTACTCTACTATTTTTTGCATTTCATTTCTATATTTGTGTGTGTTTGCTTTTCTTTGCTCTTTGTACAATGGAGATATGTTTTATTCAGAGTTCTGCTATCTTTATTTCTATTTATTTGCTTGGTTTTATTTGTTCTTTGTACCCTGGAGATATGTTTATACTGCTTCTGACTACATTTTTGTTCCTCTCTTCTCTCATTCCACAATATAAAAGTCCTTTAATTAAGAATATATACTACTGTTCAGGTGCACACAAAAGAACTGAGGCCCCCTTCGAACAAGACCTAATACTCTAAGCCTCGAAGGGGTAAGGATAAGCATGAGTTTTGAAAGCAAGTGGTGAAACAATGCCAATCGCAAGACCACAAATGATTTGTAAATAAAGGGAAACTTTTAATCATTTTATTCTAACCAAGTGAAATTCAACCCTATCTGAGTTTTTATTGGGGTCTCCTGTCTTTAAAATGTGACTGTACAATGTAGACGGTATATGCAGAGAAATTTTAAATAAAAAAAAAATCTTAATCATATCATTAACAGTATTCGAAAATGAAAATATAGTTTTTGACTGTAAGTGAAAACAAATAGCAAACACACACACGCGCACACAAACACACATACACACTGTTACTACAATGCTACATCCTTGTGATGCAACCACAGTAAGAGCTACATATGCCTGTTACCATTTTCTCTAGCCCATCCCGGCTGGCAGTTCAGAAATATTAATAATAGGATAAAGAAAGAGAGGAGAAGAGAAGAGAAGAGAAGGAACCAGCAAATTCAAGGAAACAAGTCAGGCCTAAAACGTGGAATGACGTATATGCAAATTGAGCGGAATTACTCCGCATTATTGTATCTGCCATCACCAAAAACTCAATTTTACCCTTTTTTTCCCGCCATTATTTCCCGCGCACGAGTCTGCCCAGCTAAGTTCTTTGTCTGCGATGGCGGGAGAAAATGGGTGTTTAAATGGACCCCGGGGGAGAAATTCTGATATTCCCGCTCTGTTCCAATTGATTTCTTCTCGCTGGTTAACTATTATATATATGGTATGCCTTCCGTCGCATCTTCTTTCTTACGCATTGATGTTGTCGTGATCATCATCATCATCATCATCATAATCGTTTTCCTCCTCGCTGCAGAAACCTCCCTCGCTGGAACATTATGGATGGAATGGGGTATATAATTGCAAGACTCAATTTGGTGGGTTGGGTGATTTTCCATTCTCTCTCTCTCTCTCTCTCTCTCTCTCTCTCTCTCTCTCTCTCTCTCTCTCTCTCTCTCTCTCTCTCTCTCTCTCTCTCTCTCTCTCGCACATTCACTTTAAGGTCCTTGTGGTTCCCAATGCTCTCACACACGTGGTCTCGAGTTAGATTAAATGTATCTTTTATCACTGATTTTTTATTTCCATTGTAATTACTGGAGGTAGTAAGATATTCCCTGTAAGTGCACCGTTATGAGGTGATGGAGGTTGGGGTGAAAGAGTACCTTCTACAACCCCGAGCTTATATGAGGGCAAAAGTATCCGTTCCATAGCTCTAATATACAAAAAATACAGATAAACAACTGAATCCTTTTAGTTATGCTGCCTATCTGTATAGCAGCTAAAGGGAAACATTAATATATTGATCACCACTGCCTTTGCCTAGCTATCCAGTAAGTTATAGTTTATAAGAATATCATGATGAGAAACAGTGACCCTACATGAATATAGGAATTCATAACGATATAAACAATGTTCTCAGATGATTACTTACTGAAGTCAGATAGTTTCAATCGACTGTTGAAGATATTCTACCCTCAAGTGAAACGGGTCATGGTGGACCCGTAGTAGTTTGCCATCGGAAGAGCAAATCCAGCTACTGGGGGAGCAATCAGCTCAACACTATACCGGTCTCAAACCCAGAATATATGGACACTCTTAGCATCAGTAAGGCACCCGTTATTAATATCTGGACCCAAAACCAAACACAAAGTCTCCAAGCACGTGCTAAAGAGCAGATACCCCATATGAACATGGGGAAAATTGTTGTTTAAAAAGACTGAAGTCAAACGCTTTAACTTTGATAAATAAACAGTATTTAGTAAAATGGACGTCGGTAGTCCATGGTGCATGAAATTGCTTGCAAGAGTTTCTAATTAGCAACACTTGAGGAACCGCAAACTTCTTAGTTGCTGTGAAGTAATTAGAGTACTTTCTCATTATTATAGTTAGGATTATACATCCAAGGAGACACACACACACACACACACACACACACACACACACACACACACATATATATATATATATATATATATATATATATATATATATATATATATATATATATATACACACACACACACACAGAAAGTGATTATATATATATATATATATATATATATATATATATATATATATATATATATATATATATATATATATATATATATATATATATATATGTATATATATATATATATATATATATATATATATATATATATATATATATATATATATATATATATATATATATATATATATATATATATATATTAGCTAAGATTTTCCGAATAAAATATTTAATATCTTGTTAGTGTGACAAAACTTGCTAACTTAGCAAGCTAATACAATAGAACCTTCACAAAAGCAGAACCTGATAAAGGTAATGTACTAGTCTGAAGTTTTACTGAAAGATGTAACTCACAGCAAAATCGTTCTTAAATGTTGCTGACTCAACGCAAACCCTTTATCGCCAAGTAGCTAAGAGATGTGATCGAGGTATCTTTGGCTTATGGTGAGTGTGTGCGCTTTGACTAGACCACCCCCTTATAAGAGGGACTACGGAAATTGTATATATTTATTATACTAGGCCAAATGCTTACGAACCTAGATGCAATCAGCTTTTGAAGACCAAGTTAACCCTCTCGCTTGGGTAGCTTCAAGTTTTTGCTTAATATTCGACTGTATTCAGCCTGCAGGAGAATAAACCTAAATTTTCTCTTTAAAACATATTTTAAGCTTATTTTACTACTGGACCTAATTCATCCAAATAATAGGTGTACCTAAAATTATTTTAAAACATTTTAATTCTATTTTACTATTGATACTGAATATAGCTTTCAGCATCCAAAAATTTTGAATGTCCAAAGCTGGGTGCCAGGGTGTCTGATTTTACACACTCAAAGCCAAATTCACTTTCTAACTGATTGGATTGGATTTCGTAGACAGATATTGACTGATATATGGATGAAAAGGACTGGTATCTGTTGCTGCCAAATCCATGCCGCATAGGCATATGCAGGGGTCGGCAACCTTTTGCTAACTACGTGCCGACTTACAGTTTTAAATCATTCAGTGTGCCAACAGCATACGTATTTTTATACAATTCAAGGTCAATATACCTGTTATACAATATATTTTATACAGTAATATATGCAATAATATGTAAACCACATTAAAAGAAATAAACTGTTTTTTAAAAGTTTTTATTATTAATTTTGAGAACTGACGCGTGATGCGGCTGAGTGTCATTGGAAATTGCTTGGCATGCCAAGTGTGGCACGCGTGCCGTAGGTTGCCGACCCCTGGGCATATGGATACTTTTTAAGGATCATGTTTAAATGTGTGACAAAATGAGTGCCATAAAATCGCGCAAAAGGAATTATATCTCGGAGTGACATTACCAAAGGAGTAATATAAATACAATACCAAAGCTGTGCCACGTATACAAAATATTAATTTAGTCTAAGTTAGGTTAGATTGGGTTTCCGAGAGACAATGCGTATGGTAATATTCGTGTCATTCTGCTGAAATTAATCTGAAATCGGAGCCATTTGTTATGTCAGTCCTTTGACACTGTCCCCTTATAATGCCTCATAGCTTATAACTGTTAGGCATATGAAGGAAAATTTAAGCATTTTTGAGAATAAAATACGGGAGTAGTTGGCTATCTGAGCCAGATGACTGACCCCGGCACAAGATATTTATCGGTCAACGAGTTGTAGATTCTGAGGGCAAGGCGCATGGCTTTTTCTGATGTTATTTGCCATCTTATATGTCACTATTAATCCTCATTCGAATATGGGTGAACACAAACTGGTTGGACCTAAGGAATCAAGGCTGGATGCCAGTCATAACGACATGCAATGGGCTCCAACACGGATTTGTCATTTCCCGAGTCTATTGATGTAAGGATTTCGAACTATAGTTCTTGCACCGCAAGACGTCCGTTCAGGATGGGGCACAAATGGGAATTTACACGCGCGACCCTGCCAATTTGACCACCAATTATCGGAGTGCCCCGAGGCAAGTTTGACACGTCGATCTTGGTGTGGAAACATGGGCGAAAAGCTATGCCACGTGTCATGGAATTTATTATTATTGTTGTTGATATAATCCTTAACTGTGAGACTCATTGTACTATATAGCTTCCTTTAACATATAAAGTATATAAATATACAATTTCAAATAGCACAATGGGAAATAAGAGTGAGAAGCATATACTAAGGATGATTTGGCACCATGACTAGTGGCACATTCCACGTCAGCCCCGCCCTGAACGGACTTGTTGTGTCGTTTTTACTATTGTATAATAAATAAACAATACAAAAAGATAACTTCATGAATATATAAAAGAATAATTAAGTAAAAAACTAATTAAAAGTTTCTTGATTCACAGAATGCTCTCAAGACAGCACCAAGGGGCAAGTGGTGGATACGCACAACTAAGGAAAAGAGTCACTGTTGAAGAAAGCAACTCTTTCAAACGATAAAATATTCAGAAAGATGCATTTAAAGAATAAGTATATTTAGTGAAAAATGCTTACAAAATAACATCCAAACACACTTCCTAAATGAGTAAATGATGCGGGGAAAATGTAAAATACATTAAGACTCTACTACATAAAAAAATAAAAAATAAATGCAAGGCAAACAATGGAGAAAAATTCTACGAGTACTAGTACAAAAATGAAACAGAGAGAGATTCCAGAGGGTCATAAAAACAAAAAATAACAAGCAAACGTGAAAAAGATTTAACAGCGGAAAGAATAATAAAAATATAAAAAGGAAGAGAGAACGACGTGAAAGAAGAACCTAGTTTACTCCTTGTATTGCCCAGCATCAGCAATTTTAAAAACTTTCCCGAAAATAAAAAAAAGGGAGGGGGGGAAAGAACGAAATTGTCCCAGACATTAAAAAAGTTTGGATGGGTGAAAATCTGAAAAATAGATATTACAAAGTATCATTAAGGTATGAGGGGGGATTGGGGGTGGAAAAAGGGGGAGTGGCTGTGGGAGGTTTATGTTAGATGGTGGACAAAAAAATAGTAAAAAAAGATGGCGGCCTGAAAAGAACCAGAAGTTACCAATGCGTGAAGTGATTGATGTTGGGAGTCATCACCAGATGGCTCTCTCGATCTCTCTTTGTCCTCCCTGGGAGCACGCTCTCCATAGCTACGAATCCCGTGTTCCTTTTATATTTTTTTTTTTCGTTCAGCATCTTGGAATGCTCTCCATCATTTCTTTAAACGCTTTGCATTCCAGAAAGTACGAATCATTAAAATTACACAACATGCCAAATCTACGCACTGGGAAAAGTGTCTTGTTTATGAATGATCGTTGTTATCTATCTTCTTAACCTACGGACAGGAGAGAAGGTTTCTACATTTCTTGTGCACATTATTCCATTATTTATCACCTCTCCTTCGTGTCTCTGTTACGTCTTGTCACCTATGATGAAATAAATGTGTTCTTTGTGTGGTATTTCAGTGCCTAGCCCTCCCTCTTTCACGTCCGTAGATTTTACTTTTTATTCAAATAATTTATAATGAGCAGTATTTTATGATGTGCCACAATAAAACATGATGTATTGCTCTATACTCTTTGAACACGCGAGTACCACTGGAGAGAGAGAGAGAGGAGAGAGAGAGAGAGAGAGAGAGAGAGAGAGAGAGAGAGAGAGAGAGAGAGAGAGAGAGATATTGTTACGACATCGGGACAACTCCTTCAGCACAGGATATATGCCTGATAAATTTGACTTTATATATACTTGAACAAACCTGGATAAATAAATAATTTTTATCGATGTCGCTAAAGGGAGGGGAAAAACTACAATGGAGAGATTTATCTTGGAAAGAGCGGCGATATTTTGTAAGTGGAGTGAGTTGGAAATATATTCAATCGCTCCTAAAAATAACACATATAACTATATAAATAAACAAATAAATATTTAATTAATCAATTAATTAATTAAGGAAAGAAGTACAAGTACTCCTCTACCAATGAGATACGACTGCCACTTCAATAAATAAACAAATATTATAAATAAACACATAAAGACAAATAACAAAATGTACATTCAGTGCCCTAAAATGTTGTTCAGGTTTTACGTCACGGACTCCCTTTTCTACTAAGGGCTAGGACGGTTGCCTACTTGCTAAA
>JAXCGZ010023261.1:15000-17500 GCA_037179515.1 Halocaridina rubra
ATCTATCTATCTATCATGAATATTAAAAACAGTAAGAAGAACTGTTAACGATATAATATCAAGAAACAAAAAATCTTACGCATTAAAAGCAACAATGAAAGAAAATTTATCTTGATTTTCCTTATCAAATACTTCAGGAATATTAAAACAAAAAATAACTAAGAAAAATAACTACGACAAAAATAGAGAAATAATAAAATCTTAAGAGTTAAAAGTAAAAATTTATAAATTAAGAATGAAAAAAAGGGTTCGTCAGAGTATATTTATATTTGTTACTTTATTTCTTTATTGAAAAAACTCCAAATCACTTCTTAATATATAAAAAAATAATAAGTTTGATTAAAGCAAAAAGGAAAACCCTTTTATGCATGCGAAAATAGATGCGATTTTACTTCGAAAAAGGAAAATATAGTTTTTTTTCTCGTATACAAATAAGGAAAACATGATTTTCCTATTTCCAATTAATAGAAAAAAATAATTCTTTCCCTCCATATAAATCATATTTTTTTCCCCTTCTCTCTCCTTTTAGTACATATTCCTATCATGTTCTTTTCCCTTTTCCCATCTCTTTTCCACCTCATTATTCCTCTTTTCTCAATAGGAAAAAGTTGGGGATTTTTTTCCTATCACCTCCACTCCACTTCCTCCTCTTCTTCCTCCACTCTCCAATAAACCATTTTTTTTCATTTTTTTTTTTTAAGAGTGTGACACCGGGACAGGCAGAAACTGCCCTCATCGACAAAGGCCCGGGCACGAGAAAATACCAAGACGAAGGAAAAGAAAAAGTTAAGGGCAAGGAAGAGATGAGGTAATGTCACACAAAGGAAAACGACAGACAGAAAAAACAGTCAAAGTAAAGAGGACCCAGAGATATGGAGGACTAGGCTCTGAGATGACGATAGATCTGCTTTTTGAAGGATGAAAGGTCATAAGAACTAGGAAAGACAGAAGGAGGAAGAGAGTTCCAGAGTCTGGAGGTAGATGGGAAGAAGCAGTCGCTGCACCGACCAATCCGCGAGCTACAAATCTCGACACAGTACCTGTGAGATGAGGCCGCTTGGCGAGTGTTACGCGGCCTCGGCAGTGGAGGAGGGATGCAACTCGCCAACTCATCAGAGCAGCGATGGAAGTAGTAGCGATAGAAAAGCGAAAGGGAAGATACCTTACGGCGAAGAGAGAGAGAATCGAAGTTAGAAGTAAGAGAAGGATCATTAATAAGTCTGACTGCCTTAGATTGAACCCTATCAAGAAGATAAGTAAAGGAAGAAGATGTGTGAGCAGTATTCTAAGCAGGGGCGGATAAGACCTTTGTAAATTTTAAGTAACTGCAATGAGGAAAAGTAATAACGAAAACGAAACAAAACCCCCAATTTTTTGGATGAAGATTTAGAAATTTGGATTATGTGATTCCTCCAAGACAAGTTAGAGGCTACGTGGATTCCTAATATATTGATAGAGTTAAGAGGGTAAATTTCATTAGTTTCGAAGACAATAGGGTTATCTGGAGGAGAAGAAGATAAAGAGATAGCCAGAAACTGTGTCTTGGAGGCATTGAATTTAACTAAATTTTGAGTGCCCCATTCAGATACTCTCTGCAAATCGGAGTTAAGAGTAGAAGAAAGAGTGATACGAGATTGATTACGAGTAACAGATGAAGGTTGTGAAGAAAAGGCAGAGGAAAAGTGAAGGGTAGAGTCATCGGCAAAGGCATGAAGAAGAGAGGAAGATGGGGACTGTAGAAGATCACTGATGAAGAGAAGGAAGAGAGTAGGTGAAAGAACAGAGCCCTGTGGAACACCACTGGACACAGAGAAAGGGCTAGATGTCGCGCCATCAACAACTACAGATATAGAACGGTCAGTAAGAAAACTGGAAATCAGAGAACAGAAAGAAGGGGTAAAGCCGTAGGCAGGGAGTTTGGCCAACAGAGCCTTGTGCCAGACTCTGTCAAAAGCCTTAGAGATATCAAGGGCGACGACAAAGGATTCCCCATAGTTCCTCAGAGAAGATGACCATACATGAGTAAGATAGGACAGGAGATCACCAGTGGATCTTGCCTTGCGGAAGCCGTACTGGTGATCAGAGATAAGTGAGTTAGATTCAAGGCGTTTCAAGAAGTGAGCATTGAGCAAAGTTTCGAAAACTTTAGCAATAGAGGAGGTTAGAGCAATAGGTCGGTAGTTAGAAGGAATAGAGCGGTCACCCTTCTTAGGAACAGGTTGAACTAGAGCATGCTTCCAAGATGAAGGATAGATACTGGTTGACAGAATGAGGCGAAAAAGACGGCAAAGCACGGGACCCAGTTCATCTGCAAATTCCTCAAGGAACCTTGCAGGGATACCATCGGGACCAGATGCCTTGTTTGTCTTTAGAGAGCGAAGAACCTTATGAACTTTGCGTGAAGAAAGAATAAGGGAGGGCATAGGGTTAGAGAGGGGAAAAGACTGAGGAACAGGTGTGCTGGAATCGTTGATAGAAGAGTTGGCAGAAAAATGAGAGC
>JAXCGZ010023261.1:22500-52067 GCA_037179515.1 Halocaridina rubra
CTATATTCTTCTCTTTGTCTGTTAATTTCTTCAGAGTTAATAAGCAATTACGAACATATTTGGCATTCATTCTGTCACTCTCCACTCCAATGTCTTTTTCTCCTCTATTTTATTTTCTCTGTCCTTTCTATATAAGCATTTTCCTAAATTGTTCTACATTTATATACTCCGGAATTTTTCGCTATTTTTTTCTTCTAATCCTTTTCATATAAATGACGCTGGATTCGGTTTTACGTCACAACTCCCTTTTCTACTAAGGGCTAGGACGGTTGCCTTCTTACGAAAGACTTGTTTTGGCAGATGTAATCGTTACCCAGAGTGTATGCCCTTACTAACCTCAGTCCGTGACGGGGCGCGAACCCTCGACCTGCCACCTCAGAGTCGCAGACGCTACCATTTTGCCACGGAGACTACTTCATATAAATGACGCTCTCTCATTTTATTTACTTTTCTTCTAAGTATTGACAAAAACATTTTTCTTTTTCATCTTCTTCAAGCTCTTCTTCATCTTCTACGTTTTCTCTCCATCTCTTTCTTATGTCCTTTATTTCCAAGCAATCACTTCAATATTCTTTTTATATTCTTTCTTTCATCATCTACTCTCTTCTCTATCTCCGTCTCTCATCTTTTATTATCCTTTTGTTACTCGTCATATTTTATAAATTGCTTTTTTTTTCCTTTCTCTTGATTTCCATAATTTTCTGTACTTACATTTACATCCTTCTTTGGTCTTTTTCCCTTTTTTCCTTTCTTCTTTCACTTTCTATTCTTTTCTCCGTAGCTCCTCTTTTCTTCTATTAAGTTTCCTTTTTTTCCTAGGTTTTACTCCTCAACCTCTGCATCCTCTCCCTTTTTTTCTATTTTTTTTTAACTCATCCAGAATACTGAAACATAAAATAAGATTACGAAGAAATGAAGATATATAAAAACAGATAAAAAATGAGAATAAACATAAACACTGGCAATATATAAAAGAAAGACTAATAACACACCGCTATAAAGGCTCGGATTCTCTGTGGTCATTCTCTCCTACACATTTGACGAAGAAGAAGATTAGAAGGAACTTAACAAACATGTAATAAAAGTAGAAGAAATTCCTTCTCATTTTCTTCTTACTCGTGTAATTTATATATCATCAAGTCTTTTATTAGAAGTTTCTGTTCCGTGTGCAAGACAAGCATGGAGTATATATTAGAGACCTTCTCCTTACATGAAACATATAACTGTCTCTGGCAAGAATTTGAACGTACAACTTTTCTTACATGTTGACAGTGCATATTTGAAGGTTGTCAAAAACTTCACAATATTTCTACAACATGGTCAATTTCCTTTGGTGTTCACTATGTGTTCTTTGTCATTATCTTTTCTTTTTAAAAGCATAATATATTTGTTCTAGTTTCTGTCATATATATATTTTTTTAATTTCCTTTGTACAATTCTAAAACATTATTTTCATATGTTTTTCTTGTCTCTTTATCTATCATTATCTCTTCTTCCTACTTCATTGTGTGCTTAAGATTATTTTTTTTTTTTGGTCAATTCTCTTCTTTACTATTTTCTTTTTTTTTTTTTACATTTCTACAACATGGTATTTTAATATTGCTTTCCCTTTCTTTTCTACCATTAGCTTTTCTTTCTGTGGCATTGTATGTTTATATTAGCTATTTTTACAGTTCTCTCTTTTATTATACATTTTGCTATTATTCTCGTGTTTACTTCTACAAAGGATAGAGAGAGTGCTTGTAACTGTGATGTGCACCACTCTGTAATATAGCTGCACAACATTATAATACCTTTTAATCCGTCGATTTGATAAGATATTGGACAGGCAGATAGATAGATAAATACAGAAATAGATACGCCGAGATATTAGTAAACAGATATGTAGAAAGATAGATAGGTAGGAAGGGAGGTATAGGAACACAGATATGTAGAGAAACTTATATGTAGGCATATATGTAAGTAGGGAGGTATACAGACAAGCATATATGATGAGACTAATAGATAGATAAATAGATACATACATACATACATACACTAAAATAACCACGCACTAATGCATACATACATACATACATACATACATACATACATACATACATAGGAAAGTATGTAAGTATGTATGTATGTATGTATGTATGTATGTATGTATGTATGTATGTATGTATGTATGTATGTATGTATGTATGCATGCATGCATGTATGTATGTATGTATGTATGTATGTATGTATGTATGTAGGTAGGTAGGTAGGCAGATAGGTAGATAGATATACAGTTTTGAAAATAAGCAGATCTAGCTTGGTACGTTTTGCCCACGAAATGCCCAACCTAACGTAACACCCTAATCATGTGTGGTAACTGGCAGAAGAAGCTTCAAAATTAGATCCATTCGACCTAACCAACACAACCAAACAGACTTAACAAACTAAATAAATCGGTTAAATTGAAGAAAACGGACCTAAAAACTAACAACAGGAGAAGCTGTATTATACTCATACATTATCCACTAATCCGAGGGGCGTTAGGAAGGGTATTCTAGCTTCATACCCTAGCTCCAACCTGTTTGCAACACACTTGATAATTCATTAATGTGCATAAAACACTATCGAAGACTCAAAGCAATTTGTTAGAAAAAGTAAACTGATAGCACTGTCTGTATATCTTAATATTTTCCTTAAGAATCCAAAGAAAAATATATGTGAATCTTGACTTAGAGTGCTATCTAGTTAATATATATATATATATATATATATATATATATATATATATATATATATATATATATATATATATATATATATATATATATATATATATATATATATATATATATATATATATATATATATATATTTGATTCATTAAATCCACCTATCTCCTACAGTTACGGTTTAGCAGAGTCCTTAAAGCACTGCTTGATGCCGGACGGAAACTAGGATGATAGTAATGAGACTATCTATATTAATGACCACTACTAAATAACGCACATTGCGGCGATGGCACTCCCAAGTGCCGTGGCCACTCCAAGACGAGTGTCATCTAGTCATCCATCTCCCTAGTCTGCTTGGGAGCGTATTGGGGAGTTCGTGCCGCCAAAATCTCGTTGGTGGCGCGTTCCCTGAAGCCAGACCTAGAAGTCGGGAGGGCCAAAGGCCTGCCAAAAATCTTGCTGCTGTATTAGACAGGCAGCGGCGGCCAATTACTCCCGCAAAACCCTAGATGTTTCCCACACGAGGGCGCGGCGGCGCACTCTTGGCCATCCCATCATCATCCTTAGCCCAGCAGGGGCTTTGCCATTGAGCGGTTGGTTGGAGACGATAATAAGGAGCACATGGGGCCTTTTATAATTGTGCCCTGTGGGGCGGGCATAATATCAAAGAATAGCCTCACCGTATTCCCTGCGTGTCGTAAAAGGCGACTAAAAGTGGACGGGGCGGGGGGACTGGGAATCCCCCCCTTTGTATCAACCTCCTGCGAGGCGTCAACGAAGAGGGGGAGTAGAGGGGAGAATAACTTCTCCCCAAACTTTCCTTTCTTGACGTCGGCTACCCCCCAATTTAAGGGGGAAACAGCCTCGGTATATGTATATATATATATATATATATATATATATATATATATATTATATATATATATATATATATATATATATATATATATATATATATATACAGTGCTCCCTCGTTTATTGCGGGGTTTCGGTTCCGGGACCGGCCGTGATGGGTGAAACTCCGCGAAGTAGGAGCACAATATATACATAGGTATTTTACATTTATTTTTACCTTTACTGTATAAACCCTCCCTGCAGTGTTAACAAACCACCCTTTACTTTATTAATAACAGCGTGCAAGCATAAATTTATATGAACGTGATAGGTAAGCTTACTGTGAATGAGGTGATGATGACGTGTACATACTCCACAGCCAATGACAGCTTTACGGCAGCTTTTTGTGAGAGAAGAACATGGTAATGGGGAGTTGCTGTCGCTGTTTCTTCTTTTGTGCGAAGATAGTCTTGTAAGGAGTCATGGCATCATCGATAATATTGCAGAAGAGCACCGAACGAACCATATTATTGTCATGCTCCTGCAACAGTTGTTCTTTTGCCATGTTATACATGGCTGCCAGACGTTCAAGTGTAAGGCCAGGTTCTTCGACTTCTTCATGCGTTTCCTCTGATTGTTCTTCTTTGTCTTCTTCACTCGCTGATTTTGTAATTTTCTCCAAGTCTTCATCATTCAAAGGCTGCGAGTGGCAGTTGATCAGTTAATTCACGTCTTCGTGAGTCATATTTCTAAAGCCTTCTCCTCCTAGAAAAGCAGCCAACTTCACAGCTTTCGCAACTGCCAAGGTATGGACTTCTAGAGCGAATCCCTTGTAGTCGCAGATGACTTTGGGCCACAATCTCTTCCAGATGGCATTGACTGTGGCCGGCTTCATCTCTTTGATTGCATTCTGAATATTCTGAAGGCATGTAGCAATTGTGTAGTTATGCCAGTACATCTTCAGTGCAAATTCTTTGTCCGCATCCATGGAGTCAACCTGGTTTGCCAGGGCATTTCATATGTAGAGGGCCTTGAATGCACAAATAACGCCTTGATCCATAGGCTGAATCAGTGATGTCGTATTTGGTGGCAGGAACTCTACTTGAACACCATCATATTCGAGATCAGTTGCGTGGCCACCAGCATTATTCATCAAAAGAAGGACTTTAAATTCAAGGCCCTTCTCTGTAAGATAAACTTTGACCTGAGGGATAAAGCATCGGTTAAACCAGTCCGATGTGAGGCTTTTCGTGATCCAGGCCTAAGGATTATGCATCCAATACACTGGCAGCAGATTCTTGTTTTTGTTCTTTAAAGTCCTAGGGTTCTTAGACTTGTAGATAAGCCCGGGCTTTAACATGAAGCCCGCAAGACTCCCACACATGATGAGGGTTACGTGGTCTTTGTGCGCTTTAAATCCCGGGGCTTTAGCGTCTTCCTTGAAGAGAAAAGTGCGGGATGGCATTCTATTCTCTAAATAACCCAGTCTCATCCATGTTAAAGACTTGCTCAGGAGCATATTCACTGTCAGCAATAATTTTGTTGAAGTCGTTCTTTACATATTCTTCAGCTGCAGCTGTATCTGCAGAGGCAGCTTCACCATGCACCGAAACACTCTTTAGGCCATAGAGTTTTTGAAATTTGGCGAACCATCCCTTGCTTGCAACGAATGATCGTGTCCTCAGTGCAAAATCGCTAAAGGGTCCTGGTTGTGGGTTGTTGATATCTTCTTCTCTCTCCTCCTCCTCACGGTCGCCACTGTCGTCGTCGGGTTCGTTTGCAGCAAATGTCTAGTACAGTTTCTTCACCTTTGTTTGTATGATATTGGTGTCTAAGCTGATGTTCTTATTCCTGCAATCAGCAATCCACAGGGCCAAAGCAGATTCCATCTGCACTATTATCTTATTGTGGGGTGTTACGACCCTCTTCGCTGTTTTACTAAAAGCAATAGTCGCTGTTTTCCTGAAATATGCCTCCTCCTTTTTGATGTATCGAACAGTAGATTCGTTGATGCCAAAATGACGGCCGACATCCGCGAACCTTCTTCCTTCCTTCAGCATATCTAACAGTTTTATCTTTTCTGTTATGGTCAACATCTTCCTTTGCCGCTTAGACTTACTACCAGAAGCCATAGAGGATGAAGGAGGCATTGCAGAGGTTGAAATACAAAAGTTTCACAAAATCACAAGCACAACGTATTAAGAAGCACAAAGCAAACAGCGTACACGTGAGTAGACTGAACGGGTGAGGCGAGACAATGGAAGATGCTGAAAGAATGAAGCTTCAATCAAAAAGTCAATCAGACCCCATAATACAGAACATACAGAAAAACAATTCTGTGATGCGCTGTCTCCCACCCATCAGCCAATAGCATCCCATGTACTAGCTCACGTGGGTGCGACCCTTTGCATTTTCCAAGACGCCAATACAGTGAACGCTATCGTACAATATTTTACATGGTGTAATACTGTGAGCTACATGTTTAAATATTATGTTTTTTACCATTTTTTACTGTTTTATTATTCTCAGGCTAGGAAATACTTTCTTATCAATAAAATAATGAAATTACTGGAAATTTTTATATGTACTAGCTCACGTAGGTGCGACCCTTTTCGTTTTCTGAAAAATGCCGATACCAGTATTGTATTTTACATGGTGCAATACTGTGAGTTACATGTTTAAATTTATGTGTTTTACTATTTTTTACTGTTTTATTATTCTTAGGCTAGGATATACTTTTTTTTTTTTTTATCAACAAACAATGAAAATACTGGAAATTTTAATATGCACTAGCTCACGTAGGTGTGACCCTTTGCGTTTTCCGAAATGCCGATACTGGTATTGTACTTTCTGTGGTGCAGAGTTACATGTTTAAATTTGTTTTTTAATATTTTTACTGTTTTATTATTCTTAGACAATGAAAAGCTGTTTTTTTTATCAATAAAATAATAAAAAAAAAATTTCAATACAATAATGAAAATACTGAAAATTTTAATATTTCCACATATAGTGGATTCTCGCATATACCCAGAAAAAAAAACTCGCAAAAAAATAAATAAAAAAAAAAAAAAGCGATGCACTGAATTCGCGAAAGGTGAACCGCGATATAGTGAGGGTTCACTGTAGTCCGTAAAAGGACTTACTTAAGGCATATCAAGGTGTTAAAATGAAGAAGTCGACAATAAAACAGTTATTGAAAACATAATTATTTTAAAAAAGTATATTAGAAACTTTGTACAGAGACTATGTTACTTTATAATGAGGTAAAAGGGTTTTTAAGGACTAATTCCCAAAATTCAGACAATGGGGGAGCAAGTCATTTCAACACTCCATTTTTCTTTCTCTATCTATTTATCTATCTATCTGTCATATTATATATATATTAGATATAAACTTATATATATATATATATATATATATATATATAATATATATATATATATAATACAATTTTTTGAGCATTTCCAATTATTTTCCTTATATTTTGTCATGAGTATGAAACTATAACAAGGAAAGTGAAAGATCAGAATGTGACCAAAAAAAAAAAAAAAATACACATACACAGAAATTGAGTCCATGCTTCCTCTTGTCCAACTGACAAAAATTAATATATATATTATATATATATATATATATATATATATATATATATATATATATATAGAGAGAGAGAGAGAGAGAGAGAGAGAGAGAGAGAGAGAGAGAGAGAGAGAGAGAGAGAGAGAGAGAGAGAGAGAGAGAGAGAGAGAGAGAGAGAGAGAGAGAGAGATTTTAAAGTGATATCAAAAACACCACTGAGGCCAGCTCAATCTTCTTCTTCTTAATCGCCCCTCCCCTTTCTTCCCCAAACAAAAACCCCCAAAACCAGTGAATAAGAAAATAAAAAGCGGTGGGAAAAAATAAGGTAGGGGGAAAAAATGATTCGTTGTCCAAAATGTGACTTTTTTCCCGGATTCTAATCTGTCACACGCAGTCCCGGTAGGCCTAAAAGTGAAAGAGAGAGAGAGAGAGGAGAGAGAGAGAGAGAGAGAGAGAGAGAGAGAGAGAGAGAGAGAAGAGAGAGAGAGAGAGAGAATATTCTAAATATACTCTCGTCCACTTTATTCATTCCGGATTAACGCATGGGAACATTCCCTGGACACATGTCTCCGTTTCATTTCCACGTGGTCCTTTAAGCTTCTCCCCTTGTTTCTTGCTATTTCCACCTACGACAGCTCCTCATAGTTTCGCCTCTTCCTCTCCCTACTTCTTAATTCCTTTCCATTATCTTATTCCGCTTTCTCCTACTTCATTTTATATTCTCCTCCTTCGCCTCCTCCTCCTCCTACATTTCTTTGTGCCTCCTCGTCCTCTTCCTCCTACTTCTTATCTCCTCATCCTGTACTATTGCCTTCACCACCTTTGATTTTTTGCTCTCTCGTCCTCCTTTTTCTCCTTATTCTCGCCTCCTCCTCATCCTCCTTCTTCATCACGTATTCTACTCTTCCTCTTCCTTTTACTTATTGTTATCTCCTCGTGCCCTTCCTCCCACTTCTTTTAATCTCCTCATCCTTTGATATCATCTTGCCTCCCTCTTACTTCTCCTTATTTCTCTCTTCCTCCCCTTTTTCTTGCTTGCTGCTCATCCTCTTCCTCCTACATCTATTTGCATCCTCCTCCTCCCCTTCCTGCTACCTTTTTAGCTCATCATCCTTTTATATTTTCTTGTCCCATCCTATTCCTCCATTTGTAATCTCTTTCTCCTTCTTAACTGTTCATCTTCCTCAACTTTCCTCGTCCTTCTTACTTTTTCCTTGTCCTCTCCTTCCTACTTCTTCTTGCACTTTCCTCTCCTTCCTCCTTCTCATACTTCCTCATTTACTTTTCCTTAAGATTTTCTTACCTCTGATTTTCCATTATTAATTCTTATCATTCTCTTACTATCGATTGTGCTACTACTACTACCGTTGTTGCTATTATTATTATTATTATTATTATTATTATTATTATTATTATTATTATTATTATTATTATTATCATTATTATTATTATTATATTATTATTATTATTATTATTATTATTATTATTATTATTATTATTATTATTATTATTATTATTATTGTCCTAAATAATCTACCTTACTTGGGAATCGCACCTGGAACCTCTAAAATAGAAAATCTTAGCTCTGTGCACTGATCCACGGAGGTTGTAAAAGAGAGGGAACTGAAACTCTTACTGGAGCTACACTGGTAGAGGGGCACTACTGCGCCTATGACTCCGTTTTACCCCCTCCCCAATCCACCAGTGATCAATGCACACACTTAATTCCCCTATTCTATACCCGAGGCTAACCAGATAATAGAAGAAATGAAATGAAATTACGCATTTTAAAGTATCCTCATGTAATCCACCTCCTTGTCGGGAATCGATCCTGGGACCTCTAGAATAGATATCTACAGCTCATTGCACTGAGCATCTAGTTAGCCTTGGTTGTTCAGGAGAAGAATTAAATGCTTGTGCTGATCACTGGTGGGATGAGGAGGGGACTAAAATAGAGTAATAGGCGCAGTAGTGCCCCTCTGTATGCGTAGCTCCAGTAGGAGTTCCAGTTCCCCCTCTTTTACAACCTCTGTGGATTAGCGCACTAATCTGTGGTATTTTATCTTAGAGGTCCCAGGTTCGATTACGACAAGGAAGATGAATTATCTGGGTACACTAAAATATCCGTTATTGGACTGAATTTGTTCTATTATTATTCATATGAGTGAAGCAGTTTTAGAGGAATTACTTTGTTGAGTGTAGTTAGTAAGGTATAAGGACGAGTGTTAAAAGAGAGAATTAGGAAAGGTATTGAGAGATTGATTGGGGAAGAACAGTGTGGGTTCAGGAGAGGAAGAGGATGTGTGGATCAGGTATTTAAAGTAAGACAGGTGTGTGATAAGTTCTCAGAGAAAGATAGGAAGACTTTTGGGGCTTTTATGGACTTAGAGAAAGCATATGACAGGGTAGATAGAGAGAGGTTGTGGAGTGTGTTGCGACTGTATGAAATTAGTGGAATTTTGTTGAATGCAGTGAAGAGTTTTTACATGTATAGTAGAGCATATGAGAGAGTTTTGAATGGTATGAGTGACTGGTGTGAGGTGAATGTAGGGTTATGTCAAGGTTGTGTAATGTCGCTATGGTTGTTTAATGTGTATATTGATGGAGTGGTAAGGGAAGTAAATGAAAGAGAATTAGACAGAGGATTGGAAGTAGTGGGTGAGGTTGGAAGGTTGTGGAAATTGAATCAGTTGCTATTTGTGGATGATACTGTACTGGTGGCTGATACTGAGAATAAATTGAATTATTTGGTGACTGAGTTTATTAGTGTGTGTGAAAGAATGAAGTTGTGGGTGTATACTGGTAAAAGTAAAGTTATGAGATGCACGAGGAGTGCTAATGTTGGCAGATTCAATGCAGGAGTGAATGGGGAGTTGCTTGAAATCACTGAGAGTTTTAAGTATCTGGGGTTGCATGTATCATGGAGTGGACGAGTGGATGTAGAGGTAAATCGCAGAGTGAGGGAAGCAAGTAAATATCTAGGTGGGTTGAAAAGTGTAATGAGAAATAGATATTTGGGAATGAATGCAAAGAGAAGAATATACGAAGGTGTGATTGTGCCGACAGCATTGTATGGAGCAGAGACTTGGAATTCAAAAGAGGATGGAAGGAACAAGTTGAATGTAATGAAGATGAGGTGTTTGAGAAGTATGACTGGTCAATCTAGAATAGATAGAGTAAGAAATGAGGATACCACGCAGAGAACGAGTGTTGGAAAGAAGCTGTCAGATAGGTCAGATCAGAGAGTGTTGAGTTGGTTTGGACACATGGAAAGGATGAGTGGTGAACGAATCGTGGAGAGAGTGGAGTGCAGAAGTTAGGTCAAGAGGGAGACCTAGAATGCGATGGATGGATGCCGTGAAAACAGCACTGAATGCATGTGGAATGTCAGTAGAACAGGGAAGAGTGCGATTAAGAGATAGGAATGAGTGGAGGAAGACTGTGAATATACGACGTGGGCCAAAGGGATTTCTCGCACCTGCTAGCTCACTGAACTGCGATGGATGGGTGTGAGGGGAGTTGCCATGCGATGAAGCGGTGGGGATAAACCAGCTGCAGCTGTCGGGACTCATTCTAGGATATCCTTGCCGCCTACCTTGTGGATAACCCAAGCAGGGTGGAAGGGGGGGACGTGGCAACCTTTTATCCCCAAGAGTTGAGAGGAGTGGTTGAAGTATGTGTGGATCATGGTGAAAGTGCATTTCTTGGCTCGGCCACCCTCCTTGCAAGGGGAAATGAGGCATGTGTATATGTATATATGTATATCACATTATTATTATTATTATTATTATTATTATTATTATTATTATTATTATTATTATTATTATTATAATTATTATCATTATTATTATTAATTATTATTATTATTATTATTATTATTATTATTATTATTATTATTATTATTATTATTATTATTATTATCATTATCATTATTATTATTAAAGTAATTTCTTAAAACGCTGAAAAGAAACTTCACATAAAATATCGTGTAAGCATTGCAACGTGCGTACGAAATATCAGCAAAAATAGCAAGTACTGAATTAGCAGACCACTAATACACAAAAAAAAAAGATAATAATGAAATTCAGTAGAGAACACACTTCATGGCACTAACAATAGGTGCGAGCTCGTAACATAAATCACTGGTTGCAATGGATATAGCAATGAAAACTGGAGGCCATTGACAGAGCCGAGTGCACCATGAACTTATAAACGAGAAATGGATTCATTTACATTAATATTAATTATATCTAAAGATACAGAAGACTGGTTCTGAGTTTAGAAATTGTGCCCTAAACAGAGAAGCCATTTCCTATATGTAATACTACAGTATGTAGGTAATGTAAATTCAATAGACATAATGAGAACTCCAACAGATATAGCAGTCTATTAGTGAAGCCTAGTTTTCATTCCCATTCAAACGCTATGTTACGGTATAAAAAATCAACGAGGAAGAGACTGGCATCCCCTTGTAGTCCTATCCCTATAAGTCTGCCCTTATGACATCTAGGGAATAGAAGGGAAGAATTTCACATTTTCCACCACCAGGTCATCAGGGATATCCCTCTTAGTCTCCTCCTACAGCACACAGGGAACTCGAATGTGGATTATATATATATATATATATATATATATATATATATATATATATATATATATATATATATATATATATATAATGTGTGTGTGTGTGTGTGTGTGTGTGTGTGTGTGTGTGTGTATTAAATACGGAAGGGATATGAGGGTAGAAACACAAATTTATTATCTAATGTTAATAAGAGATAATTAACTGCTAATAATCAACAACATTTATTAATAATAGTTCTGATGAGAGGTCAAATTTAATCTAGTATATAATCTGCATAATTTCCGGTCATAGTATTATTCATGTATATAATTGCTAATGATAATTACAAGTAATACGACCTCCATTTACTGATATTTAGTTTAATATAATGAGTAGTAGAAGCAGCAGCAGCAGCTGCAGCAGCAATAGTAGTAGTAGTAGTAGTAGTAGGAGTAGTAGTAGTAGTAGTAGTAGTGTTGGTGGTGGAGGCGGCAGAATCATGAGTACAATAAAATCAGCTGAAGGAACAGCTCAGGGTGACCCAGTTGCAATGGCCTCGCACGCCAAAGGTCTCTCTGCTCTACTAAGAATAAAGGAGTATGTAATTATGAGTGTCACGCGTGGGCTGCTCATGCAAATGATATGTGGGGATACTGAAAGTGTTGATAACATTAAAGAGTGGTGAGACAGACTCTCCTTTCTTAAGGTCTGTACTGCTTTTCCTCCGTGGGACAAGGTAACACAGTGAGCCATATTTTGAATACTGATCAATATCCTAGAAGGCTACCTGAGATAATGCATCACACAACAAATATGTTTGAGTCTACAAATATAGAAATATATAAACTCACAAAGCGTCGTTTGGGAGAAGCTTCAAGATCATAAGAATTTAAGACAAGGTAAGTTCAAGTGCATGTAAAAGAACTGACTAAAGGAGTTCACAGACTGACAGAAATTGCGAAAAACAGAGCTATTAAGTGGCATACACCACCTTTGCACCCGGTCTGGAACACAAGTGGAACTAAATAGCAAGAACAAGATCCGACACTGAAAATTAATGTTATCCACCAGCAAACAGCATTGGAAATTATTCTATTCCAACTCTGCCAAAGGGACGCATTTGTACTAATACTAAGAGATGGTGTTGCTTACTTTATCATGAAGATTAGATCTGGATCTAGTCAACCCTCCATAAAAAACCCGTCTGAAAATCAAAATTCCACATGACTGACTTCATTTTTGGTAGATCGTATTCAAGCATAAAACACATCAGCAGATAATAATGAATGTGCTCAGCAGTAAGTGAGAAACTCTTTATCACAAAGTCGTCACAGTAAGCGAATGAAACATCGTCGCCATCTGTTTCTACAACAATCTTCTTAAATAAAAATGAAAATTCATATGACTCGGGAGGCTGGAACCAATAACTGGCTCACATGTCTATAAGTCAAGGCAATATCTAACTCACTTATCTCCGATCACCAGTACGGCTTCCGCAAGGCAAGATCCATTGGTGATCTCCTGTCCTATCTTACTCATGTATGGTCATCTTCTCTGAGGAACTATGGGGAATCCTTTGTCGTCGCCCTTGATATCTCTAAGGCTTTTGACAGAGTCTGGCACAAGGCTCTGTAGGCCAAACTCCCTGCCTATGGCTTTACCCCTTCTTTCTGTTCTCTGATTTCCAGTTTTCTTACTGACCGTTCTATATCTGTAGTTGTTGATGGCGCGACATCTAGCCCTTTCTCTGTTTCCAGTGGTGTTCCACAGGGCTCTGTTCTTTCACCTACTCTCTTCCTTCTCTTCATCAATGATCTTCTACAATCCCCATCTTCCTCTCTTCTTCATGCCTTTGCCGATGATTCTACCCTTCACTTTTCCTCTGCCTTTTCTTCACAACCTTCATCTGTTACTCGTAATCAATCTCGTATCACTCTTTCTTCTACTCTTAACTCCGATTTGCAGAGAGTATCTGAATGGGGCACTCAAAATTTAGTTAAATTCAATGCCTCCAAGACACAGTTTCTGGCTATCTCTTTATCTTCTTCTCCTCCTGATAACCCTATTGTCTTCGAAACTAATGAAATTTACCCTCTTAACTCTATCGATATATTAGGAATCCATATAGCCTCTAACTTGTCTTGGAGGAATCACATAATCCAAATTTCTAAATCTTCATCCAAAAAATTGGGGGTTTTGTTTCGTTTTCGTTATTACTTTTCCTCAATGCAGTTACTTAAAATTTACAAAGGTCTTATCCGCCCCTGCTTAGAATACTGCTCACACATCTGGGGTGCTTCTTTCTTTACTTATATTCTTGATAGGGTTGAATCTAAGGCAGTCGGACTCATTAATGATCCTTCTCTTACTTCTAACCTGGATTCTCTCTCTCTTCGCCGTAATGTATCTTCCCTTTCGCTTTTCTATCGCTACTACTTCCATCGCTGCTCTGATGAGTTGGTGAGTTGCATCCCTCCTCCACTGCCGAGGCCGCGTAACACTCGCCAAGCGGCCTCATCTCACAGGTACTGTGTGGAGATTTGTAGCTCGCGGATTGGTCGGTGCAGCGACTGCTTCTGCCCATCTACCTCCAGACTCTGGAACTCTCTTCCTCCTTCTGTATTTCCTAATTCTTATGACCTTTCATCCTTCAACAAGCAGCTCTATCGTCATCTCAGAGCCTAATCCTCCATATCTCTGGGTCCTCTTTACTTTGACTGATTTTTTCTGTCTGTCGTTTTCCTTTGTGTGACATTACCTCATCTCTGCCTTGTCCTTAACCTTTTTCTTTTCCTTCGTCTTGGTATTTTCTCGTGCCCGGGTCTTTGTTGATGAGGGCAGTTTCTGCCTGTCCCGGTGTCACACTCTTAAAAAAAAAAAAATAGGCGACAGATTTAATAAATAAAAATTTACCAAAGCCATTGTTTTGGGTGTAAGGATGACCCATTAAGGGTATACCCCACAAGTGCCCTTGTGTAGATTCTTTTGATGACAATCATGCTATGAGATGCCCAAGGGGAGGAATAGTGTGCATAAGACATGACGGAAGCAGGTATATGACTGTTAAAGTACTCAAGAAGGTGTGAAAGGATGTAGCAGCTGAGCCTATCTTTCAACCACTTACTGTATAAGGAATGACTCAAATAACAGAAGACAAGTCTAAGTAAGTTCGAATTGACATAAGTACCAAAGGGATCAGCACAAGAAGACAGAAAAACTTTTTTTATCTCAAAATTTTCGACCGATTAAAGCTATTTACTATTAAGCATATGAAAGTGTCCAAAAAAAGAAATGAAAAAAGAAAAGTAAGGAGGAACTATGAGCAAATTACCAACATTGAACGAGGAACTAAGAACCAAAGGGTCTCCTTAGTACCTAGATGCAATACCGAATCTTTGGTTTTGTTTAAGGTCTGCACTGCTTTGCCTTTGTGAAACAAAGTTAAAGAGTAAGATAGAAAATGTTAAGTAGTAGTAGTAGTAGTAGTAGTAGTAGTAGTAGTAGTAGTAGTAGTAGTAGTAGCAGTAGTAGTAGATGTAAATTAAAAGTAGAAAAGTAAAAATAAAAATAGTAGTAGTACTAATAATAAAAGCAGCAGCAGTAGTAGATGTAGTTAAAAAGCAACAACATAAACATTACTAGAAGCAGCAGTTGCAGTAGTGACTGCAGCAGCAGGCGCAACAGTGTTAGTAGATGTAATTTCGCTCTTCTTGACTCTTCTTTCAACTATTTAATACTAGGAAATCACCACACACAAACACAAACACACACACACACACATAAAATATATATAGAAAGAGAGAGAGAGAGAGAGAGAGAGAGAGAGAGAGAGAGAGAGAGAGAGAGAGAGAGAGAGAGAGAGAGAGAGAGAGAGAGAGAGAGAGAGAGAGAGAGAGAGAGAGACTTTTCTTTTTCTCTTTTGGAAGAACACCATGACTGGCATCTTCAAAAGCATACAATTTCCGGCACCAAGTCTTTAAAAGCGTTTATCCCTCATCACTAGACCCTGTGGCATAGGTCTATCATCCCCCATAACCTAGTCTATCCCCAGATAAAGGGTCGGAAACTTGTGCTTCCTGAGCGATCTTCATTACGATGTTTTTACTTTCATGTGTTTTTGGGGAGGTCTCTTTTCAACCCACCCACCTCCTTTACCCCCTCTGCTTCCTCCACCTCAGTCCCTACCCGCCTCCAATTTCTCCACCTCTCCCTCCAGTTGGTTATCTGTGAAAGAAACCTGGAAGATGAGAAAAAGGCTGGAAAAAAGAATTGTACAAAACATGGGACATGGAAGACAGATTAGGGGAGGTTAAAAACGGATTTCTAGATTTAGGCTAGTAGTAGATGCGGATAGAGGAGGAGGAGGATGCTCAACCTAAGGTTTAAAGACCATTAATATATTTCTTCATTGGAAAATTGAAGACAAAGAAAAATATTTTGAGAAAGGCTTCAGGAAAGGATTGTAGTTTTATGTGTGTGCGTGCGTGTGTGCGCGGGAGCGTGTGAGTGATTGGATATCCTCCTATAGTCATTGCATCTATTTTGCTTTCACTTAGCCACCCTATTATAAAGGGGAATGTGGTTCTTTTATAGAGATATAGAATAATCATAATAATAATAATAATAATAATAATAATAATAATAATAATAATAATAATAATAATCGATAGTAATAATAGTAGCATAATAAAATAATAATAATAATAATAATAATAATAATAATAATAATAATAATAATAATAATAATAATAATAATAATAATAATAATACAGAAAACATGGAAGAAGTTTACTGAGAAAACTAATTACAGTGACATTAGGGATTCAACAACTGTAGACAAAATTACAGACCAAAAGGTCAGTTGCTTAGTAAATTCCATTATGAAAAAAAAAAGATAAGTTAATTATGAGCAGGACAGGTTACAAAACCACAGGTGTAGAGCACCTCGTCTCCTATTCAAGATGGCATTATTTAATCCCGGAACAAGCTAGCCACACGAAAAACCATATTCTATTACATGGTAAGACCGTTTGGCTTATGTAACCATTAGACGCTAAAAATTCAGTCACATCCAACTTAAATATGTTTTCTCCTCGAGTGATTCTGCACCATTTTATGTGTCACATACTCTTCAGTCAAATGGGGATGGACATAGACATGTTGGGGCTGGGGGATTAAGGCGGAGAGCCCTTCCTAATAACCTGAGGTAGGATCGAACTAGCGTTAAACGCTCCCCGACTAGCGCACTACCATTGAGTACCGCGGCTCCCTTTCTCCTCAACTGATAGAAGATCTATATTTAATGGGAATATGACTACCCTTAAATGAACACTAATGAATACATTTTGCCCACAAGCACTGATTACGGACCTTAAAAAAAAAAAAAAAAAAAAAAAAAAAAATTGGCGTTAAAATAAAGTCAAGGATGTTAATGTTTTCAAATAAGAATATTATGATACTGTTCATATAAACACTTAAGGATTCTACTATGCACACGAGGTATCAAGGAAGGCAGTATTAAGACACTAATTATCGATCTCTTTCCCAAATATCAATAGCATTTGCTTACTTGCAAGAAAGAATATAAATCGAAGACAATACTCGTTGTGAGTTTTATCAGTGCAAAAGGTGTGATTTTTTGCCCCCCCCCCCCAATCGATATCCGTTTGTTGATAGGTAAGTTAAACAATAAACCAAGTCATATCTGGTGAGCAGTATCAAAAGTAATATGTTTAGTATCTTGTTCCCAAAAGGAGAGTCCTTTTCAGAGACACATATTGAATTATAAATGGAAGAAGAGCTAACTATGTGTTCTATCTTTGCTCTGACAAGTTTTACAGAGAGTGAACAGTCCAATTTAGTACTAAATGAGCTCAACATCAGTGTATCACCAAGGCGCAGCGTCCCTCTAGTAAGTCCTATTGTTTTCTGACGAGGGAAGGACTAAACTTTAAAGGGTATGTGTTGGTGGCATCTTCTTAATAACCTTCCATCATGTAGGGTCTCCTCCAGTGGGCCTCTCCATCTTCTCCCTTTTCGGGTGTTTGAGACAGGGAATGTCAGCAGCAGACCTGCGTGACCGAGTCCCTCATCAACCACTCTGCCCTGACCCAAGATCCCCTGACCCGCACTGACAATAAACTGGCCACTTCCCTCAACAGAACAGCGGGATGCACGGAACGGACGAAATGGAACAGCGGATGTATGGAAGCAACTAGAGTGGATTAGCTGGACGTGTGGAATGATGTCATGTAGAACAACTTAATTTCTGGAATGGAATGGCTCTACAGCTGAGGATGCCAGCACAAGAGGGTTTAACGATGGCGAATTTTGCCAATGGGGCAATGAAATGATGTAAAGATAGTTACAGTTGACGGAGGCACTGCTCATTCAACCGGGACAGCTTCAGAACAGGAGAAAATAATTATGAT
Source organism: Halocaridina rubra (assembly GCA_037179515.1). Lineage (NCBI taxonomy): Eukaryota > Metazoa > Arthropoda > Malacostraca > Decapoda > Atyidae > Halocaridina > Halocaridina rubra. The sequence continues at coordinate 40,623 of JAXCGZ010023261.1, forward strand.
ATCTAGATGTAACATACAACAAACAGAAAACTAACTGACGGCAGTCAGGAAGACCAGTAGTAACAAATGTGTCTGCAAACTACTGACATAATGAAAAAATAAATAAAAGAAACGATAATGGAAATAATACTATATCTTAAATATAACTATATACATACTTTGCGGAAAATGAAGAAAAAAGTTAATCTTTTTAATGAGTGTGACACCGGGACAGCAAGAAAATTGCCCTCATCAGGCCGGGTACCAACAAACATTAAGACGAAGTAAAAGTAAAAGTGTAAGGACAAGGCAGAAATAAGGGACTGATAAACAATAGGAAAAGGGCATGCTGAAAGATTAGTCGAGGTACTGAAAAAGTTAGAAGCTAATGTAAATGTAAATGTAATACAACAAGAAACTTTTTTTGTTTTACTTATTACTTGAAGATTTCTTATACATAATCATAAATTGCTAAACTACAAACTGGCTTTCATGATGTACTAGAAACGCTCACATACACAAGAGAGAGAGAGAGAGAGGAGAGAGAGAGAGAGAGAGAGAGAGAGAGAGAGAGAGAGAGAGAGAGAGAGAGAGAGAGAGAGAGAGAGATGAGAGGAGAGAGAGAGAGAGAGAGAGAGAGAGAGAATGCTCCGTGTATGTTTCCAAGTCTAGGAATTTCATTATAAATGTCCCCACATAGAGAATAATTTCATGGGCCTTTTCTTTCTTATTGGAATTGTCAGCTGGAAGCCTACCTCATATACCATACATTTTTATCATAAATATTTTCCTTACAATATATTTTCCTGGCACTAGGAGAAGGAGATTCCATTAACTTTGGAAAGAAAAAATAAGAAAGAAAACCTACTTTTTCGAAAAAAGAGATATAGACACGGAGAAAACAAATCTGGTTTTCGGAAGTGTGTGTGCGTGTGTGTGAGAGAGAAAAAAAGAAAGAGAGAGAGAGAGAGAGAGAGAGAGAGAGAGAGAGAGAGAATAAGATAGATAGGTAAATAGATAGATAGATAGACAGACAGATATATAGATAGATAGAGAGAGAGAGAGAGAGAGAGAGAGAGAGAGAGAGAGAGAGAGAGAGAGAGAGAGAGAGAGAGAGATAGGTAAATAGATAGATAGATAGATAGATAGATAGATAGATAGATAGATAGATACATAGATAGATAGATAGATAGATAGATAGATAGATAGAGAGGAGAGAGAGAGGAGAGAGAGAGAGAGAGAGAGAGAGAGAGAGAGAGAGAGAGAGAGAGAGAGAGAGAGAGAGAGAGAGAGAGAGAGAGAGAGAGAGAGAGAGAGAGAGAGAGAGAGAGAGAATTTAATCATCATTGCGTAAGTGTGCCCATCTTGTGAGTGATATGTCCGAGAGTAGGCGAGTGCGCGCGCGCATGTAAAAGGGGAAAGGAGTGAGTCAGCCGTCACAAGCGACTCCAAATCATGATGTATTAAGTCAAGAGTATATAAATAAATATATAAATACAGAGAAGCATAAATAACGTAATAAATAAAATATAAAAAAAAATACTAAGACAGAATGGATATCGAAAGAAAAATATTGACATAAAAATTAATAAAGAATATATAAATAATTATTAAAAATAAATTCATAAAATGGGACATTGGAGAGCAAAAGAAAATATGACATAAAATTAATAAATGCATAAATACATTAATTAATAATAAATACTGCTGTAGCTAATGGAAAAAAAAAAGATAACAACGACAGAAATATGAAAGTGAGATATTAAGCTAACAAATTAAAAGACTAAATAAGTATACCTATCTATCTATCTATCTATCTATCTATCTATCTATCTATCTATCTATCTATCTATCTATCTATCTATCTATATATATATATATATATATATAATATATATATATATATATATATATATATATATATATATATATATATATATATATATATATATATATATATATATATATATATATATATATAAAGTAATACATAAAATAGACAAAAAATAATGGCACAGACAACAAACAACAGAAATAACAAAGAAGTAAAAGAGGAATATAAAATATATGAAGTAAAATAGAAGTAAACGAATAAGTAAATAAAAATAAAAATTCAGAGAATAAAAACGGAGAAAAATGAAAAAGAACAGTGAAATGGAGACAAAAGAAAATAAATAAATAATGAATAATAGACAGTACTACCGATAAAGGGGCTCATTAAAGAAAGCAAAAAAAACAAAACAAAAAAAAGGAACCTCGACTGGCAGCCTTCGCCAACGCAGCACGCTCAGTGAATACATCATTAGAATGGCTAACAGTGGAACAGTCTCCTCAAGCGTCAAGGCTTTGATAAGGGTCTAAACTACCCGCCTAACTTTACACGCGGGAGATACAAGAGGAAGAAGTACCAAAGAAGTAGAATAATGAGATATATATATATATATATATATATATATATATTAATATATATATATATATATATATATATATATATATATAGATAGATAGATAGATAGATAGATAGATAGATAGATAGATAGATAGATATAAAATAATAATAATAATAATAATAGTAATAATAATAATAATAATAATAATAATAATAATAATAATAATAATTATAATAATAATAATAACAATAATAATAATAAAACCATATGTTGATAGACAGATTACAAACAGATAGATAGATATACAGACATACATACAGACATACAGACAGACAGAGAGACAGACAGAGAGGTATAATAATGTAAATATAGACAGCCAGATATCCAGATGGAGATGGATACAAATTTAGAGAGAAAGACAGACAGATAGGCAAATATACAGATAAGCTAGGCAGATAAAGAGAGAAAGTAATATTAAAATTATACAAAACGAGAGAGAGAGAGAGAGAGAGAGAGAGAGAGAGAGAGAGAGAGAGAGAGAGAGAGAGAGAGAGAGAGAGAGAGAGAGAGAGAGAGAAATCTTCAAACTAGCAACACAAATTATATTATTTTCTTTTTAAACTTTATGTGATATAAATAGTGTTTTTAGAGAATTAAAGACAAGAGAAATATAGACATGAGAAAAAAATATGAGAGATAAAAGACACTGAGAATAATACATGAGACATAAAGAAAATGAGATATATATAGACGCAAATTGAGAAAAAAAACACGTGAGAAATAAACACAGGAAAAAAAACACGCAGAAATAAAGACAATAGATATAACACGTAGTAAAGACACTGTAAGAGAGACAAGTCATAAAGACATGAAAGAAAGACAAGCATAAAAAACATGAAAAAAAAAAAACATGAGCAAAATAGTCATTGAGAAATATCGAATGAGAAAAAGACATAAGAAATAAAGACATGAGAAAATAGGGAAAAGACGTGAGACTAAAAGAACATGATTAAAAGAAGTGAGAAATAAAGAGCAATAGTAAAAGACGGGAGGTATGAGGAAAAAAAAAAGAAACAGGAGATAAAAAGGAGATGAGAAATAGGAGCCGTATTTAAGGAAGGAATATATCTAAGAGGAGAGGAAGGAAACGCAACTTATATTTACTGTGAACAAAATGGGATTATGTACTCTGCTTTGGCCAATAGAGGAAGATATTATTTAAAAGAGTATAATTTGTGTGTGCGAGTGGGAGTGTATACTGCGTTACTATATGTGTGTGCATGTGCGTATTTGTGTGTGTGTGTGTGTATATATATATATATATATATATATATATATATATATATATATATATATATATATATATATATATATATATATATATCAATACACAGTGGCCCCATTCCCACCTGTTAGGGGGTGGTCGAGCCAAAGAACACCCCAATTACTTCTCTTAGCTCCTTGGGAATAAGTGTAGCCACATTTAGCCCCCTTCATCTTACTTGGGTCACCCACAGGGTAGACGGACAAGGATATTCAGCCTTGGAGCCCGACAACCACGGCAGGTTTAACCTTACCACTTCATCACATGTCATATACACCTTACAGAAATGAATCATATATCATATAATGTTTCAGACATGAATTAAACAGACAGATAATATGCTTTAGAGGTGAATTAAACTGAAGGACGTGCTTTAGACATGATCTAACCGTACATATATACATTTTAGACACGAATTAATCAGATATGTACTACACTATAGACAGGAAGTAACCATACATATAATACATTATAGACACGAATCAAACAAGCAACTGCATAATATGTTTTATATATGACTTAAACAGAAAAACATACTTTTTAGGCATCAATGAGTCTAAAATACAACAAAACTGGCTTTCATTGTTGTCTGTGTAAATAAAAGTGGTATCATATTAAGGCTGATAAAGCTAAAATACCCCTAGGTTTGACATTATACACGAAATGGTTTGTATTTACAAGTTAAATATTTGGAAGGTGTATGTATGTATGTATGTATGTATGTATGTATGTATGTATGTATGTATGTATGTATGTATGTATGTATTTATATATGCATTAGTGAGTGGCTATTTTCATTAGAACCGCGGAACGAGAATATTTGTCCGTGCTCAAGTACAAAATAATCTATCAAGTGAAGGGGGAGTTTTGAGGGATACCCACTCCATAACAGATCGCACACATTTTATGACGAAAATCACTGATCCAGATGAGTTAAAAGGGATTAACTCAAGAAGAATGTCCACACCCTGCCTTTATTTGCTGTAGCGTCTGGCGAAGAGATGCTGTACGAGACATCTTGGAAAAGAACTCGGGACCTCCTGGGTGGGAAGCTAAAGCCTGTATATAATGAGTTACTGAAGGAAGCCGACTTTAAGGAGCAGAATTTGAATTTTAGAACACGAAGAAAAAGTGCGAAAGATCACTCTCTCTCTCTCTCTCTCTCTCTCTCTCTCTCTCTCTCTCTCTCTCTCTCTCTCTCTCTCTCTCTCTCTCTCTCTCTCTGCTGGCTAGTACAGTGGTAACGCGCTGGCTTCGCATTCACGAGGTCGAAAGATCGGTTCCCGTCCAAGACCGAGAGTTTAAGCTGTTTACTGGCAGGAACTGCTGTGGTCGGACACCACAGTGGGGGGTTGGGGCTTGCCCTGGCCGACGAATACCCATTGTATTGAAATGGAAATAAAGATTTATTATTATTATTATTATTACTCTCTCTCTCTCTCTGTCCATTCAACTATCTATTTTCTATCCATCCATCCATCTATCTATCTATCTATCTTCAAAAATATTAAAAAGAATATTTACATGGGCGCAAAATGCCTTACCCCCAAAACAATGATGATATATATATATATATATATATATATATATATATATATATATATATATATATATATATATATATATATATATATATATATATATATATATATATATATATATAAAAATATTGTTGGTAATCGGGCATTACGAAGTGGTAGGACTCCGCCTTGAAAATACTGCAGTCCCTTGTAATATTAATATTCACACTCTTAAAAGTTTTCACTTGGAATCCGCAAATATAAGGCCCCTTGAAGCAGCCTTTGGAGTCCACCAGTTCTTTGTTATACTGAATATAATATTAGGGAACTATTTTTCTTCTTCTGCCTTTTCATCTTCCTATGCTACTACTACTACTACTACTACTACTACTACTACTACTACTACTAATAATAATAATAATAATAATAATAATAATAATAATAATAATAATAATAATAATAATAATAATAATAATAATAATAATAAAAACAATAATAATAATAATAATAATAATAATATTATTATTATTATTATTATTATTATTATTATTATTATTATTAGTAGTAGTAGTAGTAGTAGTAGTAGTAGTAGTAGTAGTAGTAGTAGTAATAATAATAATAATAATAATAATAATAATAATAATAATAATAATAATAATAATAATAATAATAATAATATATTATATACATTTATATATTTATTTCGATATATTTCCCCATTTTTGGGGCTAACCGACAACAAAGAACAAGCAAAACAACACAACGTGTGGTTACACTTCATTCTTCTGGCAATAATAATAATAATAATAATAATAATAATAATAATAATAATAATAATAATAATAAAGTTTACTGTTACTTCTTCTTCTTCTTCCTCTCTTCTTCTTTTTCTTTTTCTTCTTTCTCTTTTTGTTCTTCTTTCTCTCCTTTCCTACGTCTTCTTTTTTTCTTCTTTTTCTCCTCTCCTCCGTCTTCTTCTCCTTTTCTTCCTTCTTCCTCTCCTCCTCCTTCTACTTCTCCTTCTTCTTCCTCGAGTACAGCTTCTACAGACTCAAACTCAGTACGCGAGATAAAATTTTAAAAGAAGTGTATCTAGGAAGATTAAAACTTTATATATTATAGAGAGAGAAAAGCGAGCCCCATCCAGCGCTCTCTCTTTAAGTTTCAGGGTACGCGGCGCGCCAAGGCAAAGGCTCTTTGTTCACCTCCCGATATTTCCGACGGGGGTACGAATAGCTTTTAATGTGTTTCAAATTTAATTCTCTCTCTCTCTCTCTCTCTCTCTCTCTCTCTCTCTCTCTCTCTCTCTCTCTCTCTCTCTCTCTCTCTCCCGCTCAACAGCATTTCAATCATAGCCACTTGGCAATACTCGAGAGATGGGATAACTAAGGATATTGATAATAATAATAGTAAGCGAAAATGTTTCTAATAGACAATGAACATAGAATAAACATATAAATGAATAACTTTATACATCTACAAAGACGCAATTGAATTATAAGTAAATTCATTCATTCATGCTCAATAAATCTTATTCTTATGACAACTAATGTCATAATCAGATATTTATTATATATAAAAGCTTCACTTACGTAATCTTAAATGATCCCCAAAACTATTTATTTTATCCTATAAATTTTGAATGAATGATATTTGATTTACCCTATAATTTTTCCTAAATAATATTGAATTATATTAGAAAAATTATTACAGTGTTCATAAGATTAGGTAGTTTTGCCTACTTATTATTCTATCATTTAACAGTAATTAATTTTATCACATAATTTTCCTAATTTATTTTGAATCGTGTAAAAATTTATTAAAGTGTTCATAATATATATATATATATATATATATATATATATATATATATATATATATATATATATATATATATTTTTTTTTACCTAAAGAGTCTCAAGTGTAAAAAAGCTGCTGATGTCATTACATGATTTTACAAAAAAAAAAAAAAAAAAAAAAAATCGGTGAATCATGTAAAAAAAAATTAACAAAATGTGTATAAGTCAAGTAACGAAAAATAAAAATATAAAAATAGAAGAAGAGAAAATGACAAAAACGTTGCTCTCTACCGTTTTATGTGTTGTTATTACTCCCCAATATGGAGGAGAGGACACAAATAGGACGAAGCTGAGGAATTAACTAACGTTGCACGTCCTTCCTAACGCCCCGCGGTTGGATTGATCGCGGGCCTGTTTTCTCCCGAGTCGAGTACAAACCTCTGTCCTACCACAGTCCTCGAATATGAGAGAATGTACTGCGCCTGATTATTACATAAACTAATTACACATAAAATTTTTCAAATTTACGGTTTGAATGACAATTTCCAATATTAATCTCTACATCAAAAGAAATTATCTTATATTTAACTTATTTCAGTAATTTTTCCCATGTTTGCATGGGGTCGCTGTTTTCCAGTGGTCTCCTAGAGACTAGCGTCAGTTCTGGCTGATATATGTACGGCCGGATAAGGTCCTTCCTGAGATCAATCAACGCTAGACGCCAAAGGCCTAGCGTTAAACAATGACCCTTATCAGAACAAGCTGATTTGCCTTGTTTTTGTGTTATCATTAATCCCAATTCGAATAGGAGTGGACGTAGACCGGTTGGAGCTGGAGAATTTAGGTTGGATGGCTCAAATACAGGTTTTAATTATAACAAATTAAATTGTACCAAAATAATTACATGAAGTTATTTCTTTTGTAAGTGAGACACAGGGGCGGGCAAAGAACATTGCCCTCACTGGGTCCGGACGCGAAAAAAACATAATATAAAGAAAATCAGAGACTAGGAGTGTTGTGAATTGTCAGATGATAAGGGATAATAACAGAGGTGTTACGAATTTGAAAGAATATCCGGCGTAGATGGATTACACATCAAAATTAGTTGGAGCTGGGAAATTAAGGCTGGATGTCCTTCCTAACGCCGCCCGCTGTGGGCTCGAACACGAATTTGTAATGAAAAAAAAAACTGGACCAAAATATTTACATGCAGTGACTACACACCGATATTAGTTGCAGGGGGTAATTAAGGCTGGATGTCCTTCCTAACGCCGCCCGCGGTGGGCTCGAATACGAGCTTTGATATATTACGAAATAAACTGTACCAAAATAATTGCATGCACTGATTATACATCAAAATTAGTCGGCAATTTGCACTTTCCATTTGACTGCTTCCCTTTGATGCTTTCTGCCATGTAGCACTCTGGGAATCGTACCCGGAATTCATTCTCATTCCAGCCGTTCTTAAACACATGGGAATTCAGGCTATTAGCTAAGCGCTTATTTTATTCTGTACAACATGTAGGAATAACATCAAAAGAATATATAATAAAGCGCATACAAATGTGATGTGTCAAAGACTATGTACCTGAGTGAGTAGCAGTGTACATTTAAAACTGTGTGTGTGTGTGTGTGTGTGTGTGTGTGTGTGTGTGTGTGTATGTGTGTGTGTGTGTGTTTGAAAGGTTAACATGTACTGATATATCTATTATGTGTATGTGTGTGTGAGTTCAAAAGGTTAACAAGCACTGATATATCTATCATCATATATAACTAGCTTAATTGATTAAAACGAATATTTAAAAACCACAAAGTTATTAAAAAGCATAAATATATACCAACATGAGTAACTAAAACGTTTATATATATATATATATATATATATATATATATATATATATATATATATATATATATATATATATATATATTATATATATATATATATATATATATATATATATATATATTATATATATATATATATATATATATATATATATATATATATATATATATATATATATATATATATTCCCATAAACCAGTGATAGTGCTTAAAACATACATATAAACTTGAGTGATTAATTAAAACACATTCAGATATACCAGCACGCACGCACGCACGCACACACACACACACACATACACATACACATACATACATACATACATACATACATATATATATATATATATATATATATATATATATATATATATATATATATATATATATGTATATGTATATATATATATATATATATATATATATATATATATATATATATATATATAAACAAGAAGGATGTTATAAAAACAGAGCGAGAGGTTAAAATAAACACATAAAAAATTAAGAAAGATACAAACCGGCGAAAAATATTTGAAACGAAAAATGTATTATAGAAAATAATAAAAAAAAGCGGGGAGAAATGAAAATAAAAGACTGAAAAAGGGAAACACGATCATATCTTTCATCACAGGTGTTATGAAAGAGTGTTTCTTGAATCAGCATCATCGGCATTTCAGCACCATCATATCAGCACCAAAATTGATAATCAGTATCTTCTGTGTCAGCTATGCGTAGTATCAGCAATAATATGGATATTCAGCACCATTGCAATATTCATATTCAGCACAAAAACAATATGGATATTCAGCACAATTAGCATTAGTTGCAAAATTCATATTCAGCACAAATTATTTAATGAATATTCAGCACCATCAGAATCACCACCATCAGCATTTCAGCACCATCAGCATCAGCACCAAAATGGATATCCTGGCATTAGGATATTGCAAAAACCACTAAAAATGGAAATGAAAAACATTGCATATTAAGCATTTTAAACATCTCTCTCACAGAGAATAATTTACTGCAATTTTCTCTACCTATGCTTGATAGAGAGAGAGAGAGAGAGAGAGAGAGAGAGAGAGAGAGAGAGAGAGAGAGAGAGGAGAGAGAGAGAGAGAGAGAGAGAGAGAGAGAGAGAGAGAGAGAGAGAGAGAGAGATTATACACTCTTCTCATTTTAGATAGTGGTGCGATAGAAAGTAAACCTTGAAAAAATTCACGAGAATATCTTTATATTGTTTTTTTTTTTTTACTATGCAAATCATCACTCATTATTTTACCTACTGTTGAAGTAAATTAATATCAATTGAAATATTCTTTACGTGAGCGATAGATATGAGTGAAGTCATTGAAAATACTCACGCGGGCCAAGGGAGTTTCTCTGTGCTTGCTCAGTGCTTTAAACAAGTATGTGTGGATTGGGGGGCTTACAGAAGATAAAAAGATAAGGGTAAATCAGCTACGGATGTCGGGTTTCGCGGCAGAAGATCTTTGCCCACTTATCCTGCTAATGAACCAAGCACTGTGATGGAGGGAAGGAATTGTGGTGACCCTTTACTGGACGAGATTAGGTGAATTGGCTTTCGCTAAATGACTGTGCTTTGACTTGGCCATCCTCTTTTCAAAAGGGAAAGCAGCCACTGTATATGTATATACATGCAATGTACCACTACATATATCATAGGTTCATATAAAAACTGCCGTAGCCTGAGGAAAAGTAAAAAATTTATGTATATTTTATTATACATGAATTTAGGTTTTAAGTAATGGGATTTGGATCTTGAAATATGGTTTAAGAAGTGTAACATTTCAGTTTAATAGGACTGTTCAAGACAGCTGGATGTTAAGAGTTCCTTCAATAACGGTCTTTTCCCTATGTTCACATTCACACCGAATAATCTGGGGCCTTCGTTAACACATCTCTTCCCATCACATCACATTTGACAATTCACAAAACTCCCCTCTTTGATTCTCTTTACTTTCTCGTTTCCTTGATGCCCGGGTCCGATAAGGGCCATTTCCTTTGTCCATCCGGGTGTCACACTTAAAAAATATAAAACGTATAGTCATGACAGTAATGAACACAAATCACTGAAAAAAGTATCAAAAGTTAAACAGACAAATATATATATATATAAATATATATATATATATATATATATATATATATATATATATATATATATATATATATATATATATATATATATATATATATATATATATATATATATATATATATATATATATATATATATATATATATATATATATATATATATATATATATATATATATAAAATAGGTGCATCAACTGAAGAAAAAGCTCCACTCTCAGACCTGCCTAGTGGGTGACTCAAGCAGGGTGGAAGGAGGGAGACGTAGCCACCCTTTATCCCCACGGAGCTGAGAGGAGTGGTAGAGGTATGTGTGGATAGTGGTGAATGCGTGTTTCTTGGCTCGGCCACCCCCTTACAAGGGGGAATTCGGCATGTGCATGTATTTGTATATGTATGTATAAGCTACTTATACTGGTAAATTTGGTAATATCGAATATCCCATTTCTTCAACTGACCCTA
>JAXCGZ010023262.1:0-2500 GCA_037179515.1 Halocaridina rubra
TATATATTTGTTAATCTGGTTCTCTAAGGAGAGAACAACAACAAACTGTTTTCTCATCCTTACGGCAACTATTCGAGAACAATTTTAAAATGAAAAAGTCTACGGTATATAATTGCCAGGTTTCAATGAAGTTTAAACTCGTATATTTTCTATTTTATAAAACTGTCAAGTAATGCATAACAGAAAAATTATAAACAACATATTTTCAATTACTTATATATTCTTTAGACTGTAATTACTTCAGAATGTGAATAATAACTGCGAAATGTGGAAGAGGTTATAGAGGAGCACCAACAATGTATTATGATGTTTTCTACTTTACTGGTATGAACGGAACCATACAATGAGGATGTAGAGAATTAATTCTTAATTCTCAAAATATTTAAAAGAAAATTTACGTTAAAAACAATAAAGCTTGAAAGGGCAACTTCAGGAGATACTATATATAGAACCTAAAAAGAGCGATATTTTGAATTCTATTAAGATATTCAAAAACAAACACAGATGAAGGTTTAGGCTACATTAAAGAAAATATATGTTTTTTTTTATTTGATAATGACTTTCATTATGAAAAGAAAACGAAATATCACTATGAAAAAAAATAGATTTGACCATACAATTATGAAGTAAAAAATCTTATAATATTATTATGTCAAAACTTCATTCACACCAATCAAAAAAAAAAATATATACCATCGTAAGAATAGGAACGTAATAATAGCAATAAAGCACACCTGCAAACTAGCTGCAGGAGATAGTATAAGTATTGTTATTCAGTGCTATTCCTGAATAAATACAAAAAGTTGTTTCCGAAATATTCGCAGTAAACTTTTTGCCGAAGGAATTTCGCCGTAATTGGAATTTCCCTGTGAGACAAATTCGCCGTATTTACACATTTAGGTTAGGTTTGGTTAAGTTAGGTTAGGATAGGGTAGGCTAGGTAATTAGATGAAGTAGCCAGATGTTGCCATCTTAAGGGTAAAGCTAAAATCTTTTTGCAATTTATTTTCTTAACCTCGAATTTTTGATACGGTGGATTATCCTATATGGTGAAATTTCCTAATGCGAATATTCCTACGGCGAAATTTTCTACGGCGAATTTTCCTAGAACAACCAAAAATATCAATCAGGGAAGCACGTGCTTTTTATAACGTTAGTTTTCAAGATTTTTCAAAAGTGAAATATATTTATACAAAAAGTTTCCACGCCTGGGTATGCATTTTGCTGTAAATTACTGTTCTCCCTCTTATTCCGAGTTTCAGTTTATCTTGTTATCGGTCTTGCTTACAAGACAACCTACAACGTTAGCTGTTGCAGAGAATTGCAGTCTAAGATGCAATGCAGATTAAGAATAGGGTGAGGAGATCAAGAGATACAATACTGGTAAATTTACATATTCTTATGTAACGAAAAGTGGTATAAATGACATTCTTAAACGGAACAAAAAGGAGGAGAGGACAGACGAATTGTAGAAAAGATGTTATTGAAGAGACAAACAACTGTTTATTGTTAGTCACAATATTGATATCTAAGAAGTAGCTCAATGACACTTTTCAGAACACAGGAAACAGTATCTGGGACATTGATTAAAGTGATGATGATGATGATATTGATGATAATGAAGATGACGACGTTTATTATTATTATTATTATTATTATTATTATTATTATTATTATTATTATTATTATTATTATTATTATTATTATTATTATTATTATTATTATTATTATTATTATTATTATTATTATTATTATTGATAATGCTATCATCATCTCACACAGGACATTCATTCATAAATTAGAACACAATTTACGCGTTTGTATATTTTCAAAATTGTATTTGCCCAACTGTTCTCACAGGAAAGAGCCCACTGCCCGTAATATCCCATCTCCTGGTCTTTTCATTTGTTTATATGTGACTTTATATTTGCCTTGGATTTTACCGATGGAGTAGTTTCAGATTATTTATCTCGGTAAGATATAAGTATCTGTGTTAATAATCGGTGTAAGTTGGAAATGAGAACAATTTATTCTTAATTGTTTATTTATTTATTCAATTATTTATTGATTTATGTATTTATTTATTTATTTGTAGTCACGGATAGAAGGAAAGAAAAATAGATTGGCAAGTCTCGTCTTTTGTGTTGTGAGAAGAAAGGCGATATCTCTCTCAGAGAAGCATACCGGACGGAGGTTTTACCATCATAAAGTACCAGCATGTGGTTTATTGCATTCTTCCCTTTCAGCCTCCTTCGCGTGAAAACGCGTGGAAATAAGGCGAAAAATGCAGAGAGAGTGGATTGTCGATATGGTCACATGTCTAGAATTTTCCATTATTTTATAAATCTGAACATTATCGTTATCTTGGCTCTGGTTTCGATACACTAGAACCTACAGTTTTACTAGAATCCAGTGTTTACATACTCTACCATTGATTGATTAGGATGGAATAGGATAGGTGGGGGAAGAACAGTGACAGCATCGAGTGAACTCTCTTAGC
>JAXCGZ010023262.1:7500-12500 GCA_037179515.1 Halocaridina rubra
GAATAAAGCAACGAGTTAACTTAATCAGGTAAACGTTTAAAATGCCTTAAAAATTCGTTCTAAATACCTTGGAAAGGGAAAATGCAAGATCTCTCATTACAGCTGGGTTTTTTTCTAACTAATAACAATAATGATAATAATAATGATAATTATAATGAAAATGCTGATGACAACAACAACAACAACAACAACAACAACAACAACAACAATAATAATAAAAAAAATAATAACAATAATACTAATAATAATAATAATAATAATAATAATAATAATAATAATAATAATAATAAATAATAATAATAATAATGCTAATAATAATAATAATAAAAAAAAAAAAATAATAATAATAATAATAATAATAATAATAATAATAATAATAATAATTTGTTCAGTTCTGTTCCGGTTTTACTTCACGGACTCCCTTTCTACCAAGGGCTAGGACGGTTGCCTTCTTGCGAAGGACGTGTTTTTGGCAGATGTAATCGTTACCCTGAGCGCATGCCCTTGCTAACCTCAGACCTTGACGGGGCGCGAACACGCGACCTGACGCCTCAGAGTTGCGGACGCCACCGCTTGAGCCACGGTGACTACAATAATATTAATAGTAATAATAATAATAATAATAATAATAATAATAATAATAATAATAATAATAATAATAATAATAATAATAATAATAATAATAATAATAATAAGTTGTTCAGTTCTGTTCCGGTTTTACGTCATGGACTCCCTTCTCTACCAAGGGCTAGGACGGTTGCCTTCTTGCGAAGGACTTGTTTTTGGCAGATGTAATCGTTACCCTGAGTGCATGCCCTTGCTAACCTCAGACCGTGACGGGGCGCGAACCCTAGACCTGACGCCTCAGAGTCGCGGACGCTACCGCTTGAGCCATGGTGACTACAATAATAATAATAATAATAATAATAATAATAATAATAATAATAATAATAATAATAATAATAATAATAATAATAATAATAATAACAATAATAATAATGATAATAATAATAATAATAATAATAACAACGCTCAAGTATAAATGATATTGCTATCCCCCCGGACACACGCAATATCTTTCAATATTAAAGTGTGAACACTAGTGTGCACTTGTGCACACACTCACACGCAGACGCACATTCGTATTACCATACCTCTATAAAAAAAATCTGCTTGATTCCCTCATCATCTTATTTCTCTATGCACCGCATATTTTCTTGCACTCTCCTCCTGATTTATTCACATCTAAGAATTTATCTTGTTAATGTCCTCACTCATCTTTTTTTGTTATTACGTCATTTTCACATGCGCTTCAAGAAAATACAAAAAAAAGAAAAATTAAGAAATAAGAAGACGAATGAATACTGAATACAAAGGAAGAAATAAAGAAAAACAGACAGACAGGAAGACAAGAAGACAGGAAGACAGGGAGACAGGAAGAGAGAAAGAAGGAGAAGGAGAAGGAGAAGGAGCAGGAGAAGGAGAAAAACAAGAAGAAAACTAAGAAAACGAAGAAAAAGAAGAAGACAAAGATGAAAAGGAAGAAAAAGAAAAAATAATAAGAAGATTGAGATGGAGGAGGAGAAAGAGGAGGAGAAGGAGGAGGAGAAAGAGGAGAAGGAAGAGAAAAAAAGAAAAAAGAAAAAGGAAACAAGAAAAAAGCAGTAAAAAAAAGAAAAAAGAAAAGGAAAGAAGAAGAAGAAGAAAAAAAAGAGTAAAACACAAAGAAAAAAAAAGAAAATTAAGAAAAAAGAAAAAAAAGAAAAAAAGAAGAAATAGAAGAAAAAGAAGAAAAGAAAAAGAAGAAAAAAATAGAAAAAGAAGAAAAAGAGAAAGAGAAAGAAAAAAGATTGAGAAAGGGAAGGAGAAGGAGATGGAGAAGAAGATGGAGAAGGAGAGAGAAAATTAAGAAAAAAATGAAGAAAATGAAGAAGAAAATGAAGAAGAAGAAGAGAATGAGAATTAGAATGAGAATGAGAAGAAGAAACTGAAGAAGAAGAAGAAGAAGAAGAAGAAGAAGAAGAAGAAGAAGAAGAAGAAGAAGAAGAAGAAGAAGAAGAAGAAGAAGAAGAAGAAGAAGTAAAAGAAGAAGAAAAAGAAAAAGAAAAAGAAAAAGAAAAAGAAGAAGAAGAAGAAGAAGAAGAAGAAGAAGAAGAAGAAGAAGAAGAAGAAGAAGAAGAAGAAGAAGATTTTATTTATGATATTTTATTTATGATTATATTAGCTTTGTTGGATATTATTTTCGTTATTACATTTACCGTCCACACATCTAATCCTCTTTATATAAGTCGTAACTTATTCCAAACCTTTTTCTTCACCTTATACCATTTCCCTTCCTCATGTAATCTTCTTTTATCCATTTAACTGCTTCTTCCCTTCAGTCGCAATTTGCTCATATTTTATTTTTATTTATCGTAAAGCTAGTAAGTTCTTCCTCTTGCATAGTACGATTTGCTCTTTTTTCTTACCAATTACTTACCATATTATCATCATTCTTCCTCTCTATCTCTTTCTATGTATCTTAACTTTCTTATCACTGTTGTTTTTATTTTATATTTTTCTACATTTTTTCTTCTCCATGAAAGTGTTTTATATTCTTCCTCTCTATCTTTTTCTCTGTATCTTAACTTTCTTATCACTGTTTTTTTTATTATATATTTTTCTCCATTTTTTCTTCTCCCTGAAAGTGTTTTATATCAATTCACTTCCTCAGTCACGTCAATATTTTACTATTTTTCTTCTCATTTGCATTTAAAACACTATTATCATTTTTCCTTTATCTCTTTCCCTAACTCCTCACTATCTTATTCCATTTTTATCTTCCAATTCCCTTCTTCACGGAAAGTGCTTAATATAAATTTACTCTTTCATTCTTCGCAACTTCTATAGATTTTGCATTTTCTCATCAATTACTATCCACACAATTATTATGCTTCCTCTTTCCCTATTATTTCATAATTTTTCTCCACTTCATATTCTCCATGAATGTATTTAATATCCACTTAATTTTTCTTCCTCGTAAATGTAAGGCCTATTTCTCTTCCCATTTATAATTCCCACCAATATTATTCTTCTTTCTAAAGAGTTTTCACATCCTAATCTCAGTTGTATTTTTTTCTAATATTTTCTATTCATATTCTTCTCTCTATGAATATGTTTATTTATACATATTCTCTTTCATGTATACTATCCACACCTTCAACTTTTTCGTCTACCTCTTTTCCAAATCTCTTCATTTTCTGACCCAAGTTTATTTTCTCTTTTTAGTGTTTTTTTTTTCATGAACTTTCCTGTCTCTTTGAATTTATTTAATATCCAATTAGTTTCTCTGCCTTATTTATTCTATGGGTTTCTGTTTTTACTGCAGTTTACTATCCACATCATCTCTGTCCCTCTTTCTTTTCAATATGTCTCTCTAGATTTTTTCTGTTTCTAATTTATATATATTTCCTTCACTTCTTTTTCTCTTTGTAAATTCATTATGTCAGTTTACTTCATCCTTGTAAATTTGATAACTATTTTTCTCCCTATCCACTTTTCACAAAATCATTTTTCTTCATCTTTCCTTTTCCTCAATTCTCTTCAGTTTCTCACACCATGTTTTTTTTATTTCATATATTTTTCCTCCACTTCCCTTTCTTCCTGAATGTGTTTAATATCAAATTACTAATTCCCCCTGCTCGAGTTCGCAATCCGAATACGTGCTTCCATTTGTGAAACATTTTTGCTATTTTTATTTTTGTAAATAATAGTTTGTGTCTATCTTCCCTTTGTTTTATTTCTTCTTGTCATTTTCATTGTCATTATCATCGTCATAATTATTATTATTATTATTATTAGTATTATTATTATTATTATTATTATTGTTATTATTATTATTTATTATTATTATCATTATTATTATTATTATTATTATTATTATTATTATTATTATTATTATTATTATTATTATTATTATTATTATTATTATTATTATTATTATTATCGATATTACTATCATTATTATTATTATTATTATTATTATTATTATTATTATTATTATTATTATTATTATTATTATTATTGTTATTATTATTATTGTTATTAGTTATTATTATTATTATTATTATTATTATTATTATTATTATTATTATTATTATTATTATTATTATTATTATTATATACTGCCTCTTACAGATTGCATATGTGTTTGTGTGCTTGACCCTAAGGGCCTGTTCACACTGGGCATTTTTAAGGGCGCGGTTGGAAACGCGATGTCGCATTTTCAGTGTTTGTTTGTGGAATCATTCACACGTAACCGCGGCGTTTTGCACACCACCGCGGAGGCGAGATCCCCCTGCATACGCGTGATTGGCAGGCGTGTCAAGATACATACAAATTAATTTCATCGTTCACACAGAGGGGTGAAAAGTGCGTTTTGAGGACAGCAGGCGCCATAATTTGCCCTATGCCAACCAATGAGAAAAGAGACAGTGTGGTTTCATGGCAAACTTGGCCTCCAATTGGACTGATACCCGTAATGAGTCACACACACCACTGCATCGCTGTGAGCGCTGCGGTCCAAAACGTTTCTTGTGAATGATTACAGCGTTAAACGCGACGGTGTCCGCGGCGGTTGAAAAAGCCCTGTGTGAACATCCCTTAAATCAATAAAAAATGCCTATTTGATACTAATGTTGATATAATAATTCTTGTTTCGTACATGTAACGCATTTCTCTATATGTATTTTGACGTCTTTTGGCAACTTTAATAAAAATATTTCGCTTTCCATTCTCTTCCTCAGAGCCATGACTGTTATCCATAGTTATTATTACAAATGTAATAATAATAATAATAATAATAATAATAATAATAATAATAATAATAATAATAATAATAATAATAATAATAATAATAATAATAATAATAATAATAATAATTTTCATTAGCTTACGCTTGCGTAGATGTTTTTGAAAGATATAGTTGGAGTTTGTTATGTAGTAGTTTGTCAAAAAAAAAT
>JAXCGZ010023262.1:15000-22500 GCA_037179515.1 Halocaridina rubra
TATATATATATATATATATATATATATATATATATATATATATATATATATATATATATATATATATATATATATATATATATATATATATATATATATATATATATATATATATATATATATATATATATATATATATATACATATATACATATATATATATATATATATATATATATATATATATATATATATATATATATATATATATATATATATATATATATATATATATATATGTATATATATATGTATATATGTATATATGTATATATATATATATATATATATATATATATATATATATATATATATATATATATATATATATATATATATATACATATATATATATATATATATATATATATATATATATATATATATATATATATATATATATATATATATATATATATATATATATATATATATATATATATATATATATATATATATATATATATATATATATATATATATAATATATATATAATATATATACATACATACATACAGACAGACAGACAGACAGACAGACAGACAGATATATATATATATATATATATATATATATATATATATATATATATATATATATATATATATATATATATATATATATATATATATATATATATATATATATTAAAAGTATTCACCATTTTCCGCCTTTCCCTTTCTGCCACCCTTCCGAGCTCTGCATTTTTCTTTGGTCTCCCCTTCATATCAGCGCACGACTTTTATGGCTGTAATATCCCCATTTTCTTTTCACTTTTCGCTCGTGTCCCTCCTATATAAAGAAAATGATACCACCCGCCTGTGGCTGTCAGATTCTGTTTTCTATCGTTTTTTCTTTTTCATTTTGTTTTCATTCAAGTTACGATCTGAATCGTGATATTAATTATCTCTGTGTTGATTGATGACATATTTGTCATTCAGAAACATTAATTAATAATGGCCTGGTCTAGGCAAAAAGCATTGTACGTGAAGACATGTTTTTCAAGGCATTCTCAAAAGAGTAATTTTAATGTTCAGGTTTTATTGTACTTTGAATTCATATTTTGCATTGCTAAATCGTGAATTTCACACAGTGCTTTTTGAATAAAGAAATGGGCATTCGGAACTACTGCCATACGTTCATGTATTTCTGCTGACCCCCTCCCCCATTTCATACACAGAAAAACACATATGCACACATACCCACAAACGGTCAAAGTATCAACACACATATAAATCTTTCAACAAAAAACTGCATGTGTCGTGTTAATATTATATAAAATTGGTCTGTAGGCATATTTACAAAGAAGCATTTAGATAAAAAAAAAAGTGACTTGTGTGAGATATTACTTGTAATTTATTTCACCCTACTGGAATGACTACCTGGAAAACAAAGGCAAACATTAACATGGTGGCAAAATGTGAGTAAGCAAGTGGTACTTCCTGGACCGCATGCACTTGATATCAGCGAAGACCAGGAAACAAATATACGGTAAAAGCTCACGGGGGAAAAAGGAACACCTGATTCAGTTGCCCGAAGACTCAAGGTATAATAGGAACACCTACTTCAGTCTGAACTAAACTCAAGGCAAAAATGAGTCACCAAATTTAGTCTGCAGAAGACTCAAGGAATAATGGGAGCACCGACTTCAGTGTGAACTAAAAGTAAGCGAAATAGGAGCACCTACTGTATCTCTGCAGTAAGCACTAAGGAAAAAGGAGCACATAATAATGTTCACAGTAGACTCACCGTAAAAAAGGATCACCTAATCTAGTCTGTAGTAGACTCATGGGAAAAGTAGAGACCTAATTTATACTGCAGTAGCCACAAAGGAAAAGGAGTACCACATTTATTTTGTACTAGACTCAGAGTAAAAAGATCCACCTAATTTATTCAGTCGTAGACTCATTGAAAATTAAATGACAATTCCAGTTACAAAATACTACCAAGCACAAAATGAGAAAATAGCCAAGCCAAGGATTGCCAAAAGCAAAAACAAATTCACTAATCCGAGATGCTTTTTGCAATTTGATATTCGAAACAATGCACGAATGTCACCAGAGGGATATGGGAACCATTGGATCTGCAGACCGATATATTGTGCTTTATTTGTGAGTAAAGGCCTTTGCAGAATAAAGTGCATGTTTTTTTCGGAGCCTACCTAGATATATTTGAGCGTGTGTGCGTATGTGTGTGTGATCAAAAACATTATCAATATGAAAACAAATATGGAACAGTTGGTAATGTCGTACACCAAGTTAATCCTCATCAACTGAACTGTAGGCTTGAATACAGTGCAAGAGATTATATATATATATATATATATATATATATATATATATATATATATATATATATATATATATATATATATATATATATATATATATATATATATATATATATATATATATATATATATATATATATATATATATATATATATATATATATATATATATATATATATATATATATATATATATATATATATATATATATATATATATATATATATATATATATATATATATATATATATATATATATATATATATATATATATATATATATATATATATATATATATTTATATATATATATATATAAATATATATATATATATATATATATATATATATATATATATATATATATATATACATATATATATATATATATATATATATATATATATATATATATATATATATATATATATATATATATATATATATATATATATATATATATATATATATATATATATATATATATATATACATATACATATACATATACATATACATATACATATACATATATATATATATATATATATATATATATATATATATATATATATATATATATATATATATATATATATATATATATATATATATATATATATATATATATAATGGCAAATCATATAATAAACGACATACGTATATTTTTCCCATTAATTTTTATCTATACAAAAAAGACTAAACTCATAACTCCCCTGCAGTAATCAATGGTAGTTTTTTCAACCCTTTCACACACAGAGTTCAGCTTTTCTGTTTCTACATTCATTTGAGAGTCATAAAAAATTTTGTGTTATCTCCAGCCAGAGTGTAAGAGCTAATTACATGCAAGTTTTCTTCGGGGGCAGGGGGGCACTCACAGACATCGTTAAAGCTTAGAACAAACCCCATAAAACGGCTTAAATTTCCGACGCAGCCAGCCGCCATCTTTAAAAATGGGATTAGAACGAGAACGTTTTATTTACATAGATTATAATAATTTTTATTTTTATTTTGTTTTAGTATTTCAGTGCCGTAACGTTATCTTCGACTGCCATGGCGTAAAGCTGTGGAGTTTTATTTTTTTTTTTCGCAAAAACATTTATTTGTTTTCTCATTTATGTCTTTAGTTTTTTTATGTTGCTCTCGGGAACAAAGTCTTCGTACACCGTCAATTCTATACTAATTTTTATTTTATATACTTTTTTCGCTTTCTGTGGTATTTTTATTTATCTATTTAGTTATTTGTGCTTTTATTAATTTTATTTGTATTTTTTATTATAATTTTTCCTTATATTATAAATTTTTCTTTTAAATTTCTTTATTTTTCCTTATGTTGCTCTCAGGCTCCAGCTCATTACTGTTGATATAATATTTCCATTTTTATTTAATATACTTTTTTTGGTGTTCAGATTTGTAAGGCTGTAAAGGCAGCCAGATTTGCATTCTTATTCTGCAATCTGCATACGTGAGTGGGTGGGGTCATATTACGCCCCGCCCCTCTCTTTGAGAGAAGCAGATGCCTTAATAACTCTTATGGATTCGAGTACAAAGGATGAATTTCCTCCGACACAATACAATCATTCATAAAACCATATTAACTAGTAACAAGATTTTAGGGGACTTTTAACGTCAGCATAACTCTCCAAAAGTCTCCTTGTCATGACCAGACACATTTACAACATGTTCAGATATGTCTGGAGTTCGCTTATATATGGGAAAAGTCATAAGAAAGACCGCTGTTTATATGGAAATAGTGATGTTATTAAGCTTATGAAGAGTCATTTATATATACTCGTTCAAGGAGAGAGAGAGAGAGAGAGAGAGAGAGAGAGAGAGAGAGAGAGAGAGAGAGAGAGAGAGAGAGAGAGAGAGAGAGAGAGAGAGAAAAAAAAATTTAATAACAATAATTGCTGTGCAAGGAATATAATTAACGCTTTCTTTTATTATATTTTATTATTCCTTATTTTTTATGCTAACACCTACCATGAACTCTCAAGTCATTAAAAACAGTACTTCAATTGTAATAAAGTAAGACTTAATATTTCTTTAACTTAAGCTACTGTCATTCTCAAGAAATGCATGAATATTATTAGTTCTGAAATGCAAAATCCACTGGTAGAAGAAAAAGATGGATGAAAAGACACCTACTCTGAGGTATATTTCTAATATTCTAGCATTGAAAAGGGTGCACGGCTTTGACTCAGCCAACCCTCCTTTAATACAGGAAAATATGGTTCTAATATACAGACAGAATTCAGGTCAACCTAAGGTACAAGAGGACAAAGGAACTAGTAGATTTTGGCTGCATTTCTCTTCACAGCGCCCCATAGTGGGATCAAACTTTAGGCAGCCGTTTCCACCTTTGCGCTCTCTACCACTGAGTTACCACCCTCTCCCTGGAACTTGATCTCATAACATGATCCATAATGAGCAAATTATTGTGTCATAGATTTTAGAAACGAATTACAGATACATTCCATGAGAATGCGATTAGTAGAATTCGAAAATCCTGAACATTCTAATATTATATAATAAACATTCACTTCACATTGAGTTGTCTTGTAACATGAGAATTAGGGAGAGTTTTACCAGATAATCCCAGATGAGCATCTAGAGTTAATAACTCATCTACCACAAGTTTACCAGTGTATCTGTACATATCAGTTACATATAATCCTACCAGAAAAATATAATAACTAGAAAATCGCTAAATAAAGTATTAATGATATTATAAGTTATGTTTTAGTGATAACTACAGGTATGCCAGCTGGGGGTTTTATTAACGAAATAACTTGCATTCTCAAAGGTCAAAGGCGTAGCTCTTTGGCACTTTATATCAAACATTAAAAACCTTTACATTTGACTAATTATAAAACTATTTGAATTTACACTACTGAAGGTAGCTTCATTCACATAAGTTAACTTGATTCATTTATATATGTGATTATAAGCATGATGCTTAAACCATCACATCATGTTACTCAGTAGAGGTCTTCCATCTTGCTCCCTTCTTTAAAATTCAGAACATTCTCACCAATAAAGATATCGACCACTGGTACATTCCCAAATGACTTGTATATCCTCCTTACCTTCCTATCAAAGCTAAGATCAGATTCCTCACATAAAACTTAACACTATATTAGACATTTAATTCAACAAATAAATATAATATTGGGTGTATCCAATTTAAGCTAATTATTAATATAGAAGCTTTTATAATACAAAGCTGCATATTCAGAAAATATTACATCAGTAAATTAAAATAAAATACGTTTTGTTTTAAATAAAAATCTGAATGCTATGAGTGAGTGAAACGATGATAAATATGTTTATCATATTTGCGGCCACTTAGCCTTACAAATAGGGATTATGGGCTTTGTTTATAGCTAGATGTGGAAGACAGTGCGAGACATAATGAACAACGAAACCAATGCAAGACTTTTTTATGACAAACAAAAGCTCCTATGTGGGGGAAGAGCAATTTAAGCAAGTTAACCTCTGATTCGTGTTTACAATCCATTGGCTCGCTTTGCCAGACATTTTGCAATAAAATAGTTATCTTTAAAAAAAAAGCATACACACACACACACCCACAGTGTTTAGCGGGAAAATATGAAAGTCATATTACTAGCATAAACTATATTCACCCCATGAGAGATTAAAGAAAAACTACTCTGCCATCATAGTTTATTATTATTTTTTTTATTATTGCACAAATAGTGTTCAATATTCAACTCTAGATTTCATCTTTTACTGAAATATACGATTTGTTCTCGACTGAATTATAATTTCAAATATATTTAGATTTATTGTTGGCTTTGAAGACTCGATGTGTACGAAGCATAAAAAATTATATATATATCTTCTTTTCACTTCTAAGTTATTTTTATTTTTTCTCTTATTTAATGTCAAAGTTTAATATCATGTTAAGAGTTATACAACAAATTAGCATTTTATCCAGTCAATTTTTGAGAAAACTTGAGTTATGGAACATATGTAGCTAAAATTTCGGAAACTAAAAAAAAAAAAAAATCAGAATGACTAACACCGGAATGATAAATTATATATAAAATATTTAATAGTAATCACTAACCATAGGTTATTAAAAACCTTAAAAATCGGAAGTCTCTATCAAACTTTTTTAAATTTCTACTAGGCTAATATTTTAGAAATATGTACGAATATAATTAAATCTAAATATAGTTATTGTAATAATCTGTTAGCCCTCCTTAGCTCTGTTCCACAAGAAAGCAATAAACTCAATTATAATATGCGCTTAGTTTATGACTGAAGTCCATTTAACATATAAACTAAATGGAATATACAGCAAAAGAGAAATTTATTATATATATTATGACAAAGGGGGAGAGAGAGAGAGAGAGAGAGAGAGAGAGAGAGAGAGAGAGAGAGAGAGAGAGAGAGAGAGAGATAAATTTAGCATTATGAGCGCGGGTAGGAGAGAGATGATCAAAGATGGTCACTATTTTCATGAAAGAGGGCGAGGGCAAGTAAAGGGCTTCTTCAAGTGAATAATCATCTATTTTATTACAGCAAATATTTCCCATTCTATAAATTACCTCATTAACATTGTCATAAATTATGGGGTAAAGTGAGGATACAGACGCCAATGGAAGCAAGACATAAAATGTGAATTCCGTAGGGCTTATTTACTTAAATTTTATATGCCAATGTGCATGTATGTGATTACCTAATTGTGATTACCTAATTGTGTTTACGGGAAAGAGCCCAAAGCTCGTATCTTCCCGTCTCTGTGTATGACTGTGTGTGTTTGCGTTTGTATGTGTGTGTGTGTGTTTGCTCTTGTGTGTGTGTGTATGTGTGCGTGTGTGTGTGTGTGTGTGTGTGGTGTGTGTGTGTGTGTGTGTGTGTGTGTGTGTGTGTGTGTGTGTGTGTGTGTGTGCGTGAGTGCATCATATCTGAAATTTAAAAAATTCTCTAACTATATAATGGCTTCAAGATTCGACCACGTGCGACGAGTGCCTTTATTTTATCTATCTATCTATGTGTCTGTTTGCCTGTCTATTTATCTATCTATCTATCTATCTATCTATCTATCTATCTATCTATCTATCTATCTATCTATCTATCTATATATATATATATATATATATATATATATATATATATATATATATATATATATATATATGCACGCACGTACGAATGCACGCACACACTCATGCATGC
>JAXCGZ010023262.1:45000-51993 GCA_037179515.1 Halocaridina rubra
TTATTCAGCCTTATGATAAGTTAGCCAAAGTCACTTGTGCCATACCAAACAATACGTTGCACGGGAGAGTGGTTTCTGACATGTCTTGCCCACCAGAAATAGAAATGGAGTAGATGGGGGCGGATGGTTTGGGGATTTCAAACAGAGGGAGAGATGACTTAAATGGCATAAGTAGAGAAGGGCTAATTGGTGGAGGTGGGGGATGATCCACTAGTGTGGGGATTTGTAAGAAAAGTGGGTGAGGAGATAGAAATGGCCAAGTTAGAGAGGGATTGTTGAGGAGTGTGGGAGGGCTTAAGTCTAGGAATTTGAAACGAAAGCGGGTGGGGTGTAGAGGGAGTTGAATTAAAGATATGGATGGTATGAGAGAGATGAGGGTGGGGAGCAATAACCCTGTAAGTGGGGGCATAAGTAACATGGAAAAAATTTAAGATGGTGAATCGTTGCTTAAGCTTTATCAATATATATATTAATAGAAAATCTTTTTAAATTTTTCTTATTCAAAATAGAATATTCCCTTCATCTACCATTAAATGCTGCAATTGTAATTTAGAGGATTATATATATATATATATATATATATATATATATATATATATATATATATATATATATATATATATATATATATATATATATATATATATATATATAGAGAGAGAGAGAGAGAGAGAGAGAGAGAGAGAGAGAGAGAGAGAGAGAGAGAGAGAGAGAGAGAGAGAGAGAGAGAGATATATATATATATATATATATATATATATATATATATATATATATATATATATATATATATATATATATATATATATATATATATATATATATATATATATATATATATATATATATATATATATATATATATATATATATATATATATATATATATATATATATATATATATATATATATATATATATATATATATATATATATATATATATATATATATATATATATTGTTTTTGAAATTGCAAATAAATATATTGAATAACAGAAGCAATAATGCCAATCATGTAGTATATTTTGCATTTGCTTGTTACTAATAATTTCATCAATACATTTAGATTTAATTACAAAGTTCATTAAATATTTTCATTGCTTAATTTGTTTCTTCTCCTATTATCGCAACTTCCTTCCCTTAATTACCTTTTTTTACTTGTGTGATCAGTTAAGCATTAAATAATAATAATAATAATAATAATAATAATAACAATAATAATAATAATAATAATAATAATAATAATAATAATAATAATAATAATAATAATAATAATAATAATAATAATAGTAATAATAATAATAATAATAATAATAATAATAATAATAATAATAATAATAATAATAATAATAATAATAATAATAATAATAATAATAATAATAGTAATAATAATAATAATAGTAACAATGATGATGATGATGACGATGGTGATGATAATGACGACGACGACAATGATGATGATATAATAATAATAATAATAATAATAATAATAATAATAATAATAATAATAATAATAATAATAATAATAATAATAATAAAACTGATTATATTGATAATAATAATAATAATAATAATAATAATAATAATAATAATAATAATAATAATAATAATAATAATAATAATAGCAGCACTACCACTACTACTACTACTACTACTACTACTACTACTACTACCAAAGCTACAAGCACTACTTATACTATTACTCCCATGACTTCAGCAGACAAATGACTTCGTGCAAAGTTTCTGAAAGTGGTGAGAATTCATTGCCGAGTTTGCAAGTTTGCAAGCAATGCATCACAAATGCCATGCTTGGGGTGAGGGGAAACGCTTGCGTGGCTTGTATGTGTTACACGTAAAGAGAGGGAGAGGAACACCAGAAGAGAGTGTGAGAGCAAGAGAAATTTAAAGAAAACTGAATGGAAGAAAAAGTGAAGCAGAAAACAGGCTTTAAGAATAGGAAATAAATAGATATTTTACGAACTGAGATGTTCAAGAAAGGGAGAGCTTAAGATAAAAAAATAGATCAAAGTTTAGCAGAAATTTGAGCAGATAGAACTTTACCAATTGTTAAACGTGAAGTAAAAAGTAAGAAAAGCGTAAGAGAATATAACAGCGAGAGACTTTAAGAAAAAGATAAATGTAAAAGAACAGGAGCAGAATTTTAATAAAAGAGGAATGGATAGGCATCACAGACGCCATGTTTGGAAAGAAAGCGAGTGTTTGGAAAGTGACAATAATGTACAGAATTAGAATATAAAAACAACAAAAGATATTAATGAAAGGAGGAATGGGAATACAGAAAATAAAAGAAGAGTAAATAAGAAATTAAGAAATATTGAACAGAAGAGAGAATAAGGAATAATATAAGAGAGCTAAAGTAATTATAGAAAGATATAATAAATATAAGAGAGAAAGAAGAACAAATCAAGAAAGCAAGAACAAGTTAAAAATAGGAATAAAAGTAAAATGGAGAGTATAGAAATTTAAGAAATGTTAAAAGAAAAAGAGAATTAAAATACAAAAAGAGAGAAAGAGAAACAGGAGGAGAGGAGAAGATGTAAAAAGAAATAGATAATGGCTTAAAAGAAAGTTGAGTAGATAGTAAACTTAGAAAAATGGACACGAAAGTAAGACAGATAAGCATAGGGAGTAAAGAGAGTGCTGGAGAAGGATAGGTGGAGACATTTAAGAAATGAGAATATTGAGGTGAAGAGAATGAAGGAAGAAGGTAAGAATGGAGAGAGAATAGAAAGGATAAAGTCATTTATGAATAGAGGATTCAAAACAATGAGAAAAATAGAAAAGGCGAAGAGAAGACTAGAGTATGGAAACGCCAAGAAAATCTTAGAAATGCCGATAAAAGAAGAGTAAATAAAAGTAATAAGTTGAAGTAAAGAAGAGAACGAAACGATAAGAGAATACAAAGGATAGGAACAATGAAAATAAATATAAGAAATGAGCAGTAAATGTGAAGAGAAGAGATGAAGAGATTATGAAAGAGAAGAAAAAATGAAGGATAATGCAAAATAGAAAATAGAATGAAAGTTAATAGAAAGAATGGAAAGTGACAAAGAAATAGATATAGGACACGGAAAATATTTTCTTAAAAAAGAAAAAAAAAGTTTAAGTAGAGGAAAAAGGAACAGGGTAAAGAGAGGTGAAGGATGAGATAGTAGAAGAAATACAATGTAATAAATATGGTCTCGATATAAAGAAAAGAAATAAAAAATATAGATAGGCAGAGAGAGAGAGAGAGAGAGAGAGAGAGAGAGAGAGAGAGAGAGAGAGAGAGAGAGAGAGAGAGAGTAACGACGTGTAACTGAAAACCAGAGCAAGAAGAGGATGTTACGAAAGAAGGAAATGCCTGCGAGAGACGATAATGGTATAAAAGGAGGAAATGATAAATGAGATTCACGGCCCAAAGCCCCAAAGAATGATGGTGGGGTTTATGAAACGCAATAGTTGTTCCTCAACTGAAGAGCTGGAGAAATAAATAAATAAATGTTCTTCGCTTCACTAAATACGTAAATGAAACATTTTTCTTAGCAAAGGTTATTTCAGTGTTTTACTCGATAAAATAAAAAAATAAAAAAATATTTCTAATTTACTAAAGGTTATTAGTACAAATCCTAAAATGATGCAAAACTCAAATGAGCCTCAAGATATTGCATCAATAAAATCAATAAAAAAAATGTTCGATGGCTTGTAATCAAATAAACAAACGAACACATAAGAAGTAAACAGAATTGAAAATGGTTATACTGTGTATTTGAACACAGAAAATTATAACAATAATAATATTAATAATAATAATAATAATAATGATAATAATAATAATAATAATAATAATAATAATAATAATAATAATAATAATAATAATAATAATAATAATAATAATAAGAATAAGAATAAGAATAAGAATAAGAATAATAATAAAAATAATAATAATAATAAAAATAATAATAATAATAATAATAATAATAATAATAATAATAATAATAATAATAATAATAATAATAATAATAATAATAATAAAAATAATAATAATGATAATAATAATAATAATATTGATGATGATATTATTATTATTATTATTATTATTATTATTATTATTATTATTATTATTATTATTATTATTATTATTATTATTATTATTATTATTATTATTATTATTATTATCAATATCATTATCATCTATTATTATTATTATTATTATTATTATTATTATTATTATTATTATTATTATTATTATTATTATTATTATTATCATTATCATTATCATCATTATTATTATTATTATTATTATTATTATTAGCTTAATATTGAATAGACGCCTTATATATTGATAGATTTTCATAAACTTGTTAATATATGATAAATAGACTATTTTATTTATTTATTTATCTATGGACCTCCTAGGTGAGCTGCTACTTCCATCCCAGCAGCATTTTCCCTATGTTTTATTGGGTCGCTGTTTGCACTACCCTGTTGGAGCTTGTGTTGGTATAGCTTAATTTTACGGCCGCATGCTCTTCCTGGCACCGACGCTTACCGTGATCTGGGTTTGGAACCGGCACTAAGTTGAGATTGATTTGTTCCCCCAGTGGATTCTTGAATGGGCCACCCACCAGAGGTTGGGTCTTACCTTGTAAAGATGCAGTTGAGAATATAAATATTAAGTCTCAAAAAATAATATACAATTACGTATGGTGCAGTGAATATAAACTTATATATATATATATATATAATATATATATATATATATATATATATATATATAATATATATATATATATATATATATATATATATATATATATATATATATATATATATATATATATATATATATATATATATATATATATATATATATATATATATATTTATATATATACATATATATATATATATATATATATATATATATATATATATATATATATATATATATATATATATATATATATATATATATATATATATATATATATATATATATATATATATGTATATATATATGTGTGTGTGTGTGTATATGTATATATATATGTTTATGTATGTGTATATATATGCATATGTGTATATATATGTATATATATCCTGTGCCCTGTGGGGCGGGCACAATATCAAAGAATAGCCTCACCGTATTCCCTGCGTGTCGTAAAAGGCGACTAAAATTGGACGGGGCGGGGGGACTAGGAATCCCCCCCTTGTACCAACCTCCTGTGAGACGTCAAAGAAGAGGGGGAGAAGAGGGGAGAATAACTTCTCCCCAAACTGTTTTCCTTTTTTGATGTCGGCTACCCCCCAAAAGGGGGAAACAGCCAAGGTATATGTATGTATGTATGTATGTATGTATTATTATTATTATTATTATTATTATTATTATTATTATTATTATTATAATTATTATTATTATTATTACTAAATGATGAAAATGTAGTTGTAGTTGTTGTTGTTGTTGTTGTAGTAGTAGTGCCATGTGGCAAAGTTCCTCAGTTGGGTAGTATGTTTTAGGTATTTAGATTTTGATGATGCAGTTTTATGAGAAGAATTTGGAAATATACAAGTGTAACAAAAAAAAAGCGCCAAATTATTTGCGAATTACCTCTAATTAAGCTTTAAGCAAAAACGTATATATCTGAAAACCACAACCAACAAATAGCAAAACAAAAACACAAGAGCCAGAGAGACGTGAATTCAAGTGATCACATACACAAAGCTAGAGGTAAATAATCTCCCTAAAATGACTGATAAAAATAATAAACTCCCATAAATAATCATCTTAAGGAGTGCCATACCCCCTGGCACATGGCTGTTTAAGACCTGTTTTACGTCTTTGTGGCACTGATGGGAATTGGTACCTTTGCGGCACTGCTCATCAGTTTTCACTACAGCTTCTAATATTAATGAAAGTTATGAAGCTGTTATAATAAGTTCGAGATGTTACTAAACTAATTTAATGTTGTTTATAAGGTTTGACCAAGGGGTGAGTGTGTTTAATATCTATATACATCACTAATTTGTCTCTGTTATTAATCTTTTCATTACTGATGTTTAAGGTAATACATATGACAATCTTGAGACTTCAACCGGTTTCCTTTTGAAAATTAAAATTTTTCTTTTTATTTACATACGTGTTAAGGTTAAAATCATAACATTAATCCTGTTAACTTACAAAAGCCCGGTCAGTCACTTCAGTAGCCTGTCCCGATATCCATTTTTGAGTTTACGAAAAGCCTCTCTACTATAATAAAAATCATAATTATTTACATATGTCTTCGATATTTAGAGACAAAGGACATCTCTCAATGTCTTGTCCTGTTTCTTAGCTTTGTAGTTGCAAAGTGACTCCAGACTACTGGAGGGAAGGGGAGACCTGTTTTTTTTTTTTTTTTTTTTATTTTTTTTTTTTTTTTTTGCTGAATAAGTAAAAAGTGTGTTTATATACATTAATATTACCTCGAAGACTTCGAAATAAACAAAAATATGGAAATTGCTATTAAATATTTTGTCATAATAAAAGGAAAACTTTTTATAAAAAATCAAAAATTCAGCTGAAGCCCATACCCCCTCTAATATTCAAAATATACCTTGTTTAGGGTTATTTACCTCTGTTCTACGGTCTCTGCTCATGAAATTAATACTGTGCTCACCCAGAAAAAAATATATCTTTTAGAAATAAAAAAAAAACAATAAAACTACTATTTTAAAATGTCAAACTATTTAGGGTTTGGTGAATGCTTGTATGCACACATGCACTGACAGCATATTAGGGTTTTGTGACCGCATTTGTGCATGCATGTATATGCGTCGATGCTGGTGTGTGTGTTTTAGTTTAAGTAGGAGTGTGTACTCAAGATATGCGAGTCGTTTGACATATGACTTAAACGATTTTATGTTAGTCAAAGCATAAAGCAAATATCATAAAAACAAATTATATATGCAGTCAAAGGAAGAGGAATAAGCACTTGTAAATAAATACTTA
>JAXCGZ010023263.1:0-45000 GCA_037179515.1 Halocaridina rubra
TTAAAAGGAATCCAACCTTATAGCTTATATCTGCTATACTTAGGAATGAACGCATTCTAACTGAATGCCACTATGTTCATATTACAGATTCCCCAACCTCACTCGTGGCTTCATTTAAGCATTTAATTCAATTCCCA
Source organism: Halocaridina rubra (assembly GCA_037179515.1). Classification (NCBI taxonomy): domain Eukaryota; kingdom Metazoa; phylum Arthropoda; class Malacostraca; order Decapoda; family Atyidae; genus Halocaridina; species Halocaridina rubra. The sequence continues at coordinate 138 of JAXCGZ010023263.1, forward strand.
ATCTCATTTGGGCCATGAAATAACCAATTAAGCACATTACATATGTGAAAACATGAATCATTTTTTACCATGACCGCAACTCGAACGTGCGACTTATGATTTCTAAGTCAAGGCGCTACCACTACACCACAGAAGGTTAAAAGGAATCCAACCTTATAGCTTATATCTGCTATACTTAGGAATGAACGCATTCTAAGTGAATGCCACTATGTTCATATTACAGATTCCCCAACCTCACTCATGGCTTCATTTAAGCATTTAATTCAATTCCCAATCTCATTCGAGCCATGAAATAACCAATTAAGCACATTACATATGTGAAAACATGAATCATTTTTTACCACGACCGCGATTCGAACGTGCGACTTATGATTTCTAAGTCAAGGCGCTACCACTACACCACAGAAGGTTAAAAGGAATCCAACCTTATAGCTTATATCTGCTATACTTAGGAATGAACGCATTCTAAGTGAATGCCACTATGTTCATATTACAGATTCCCCAACCTCACTCGTGGCTTCATTTTAGCATTTAATTCAATTCCCAATCTCATTCAAGCCATGAAATAATCTATTAAGCACTTTACATACGTGAAAACATGAATCATTTTTTACCCCGACCGGGACTCGAACCTAGGACTTATGATTACTAATTCAAGGCGCTACTACTACACCACAGAAGGTTAAAAGGAATCCAACCTTATAGCTTATATCTGCTATACTTAGGAATAAATGCATTCTAACTGAATGCCACTATGTTCATAGTACAGATTCCCCAACCTCACTAGTGGCTTCATTTTAGCATTTAATTCAATTCCCAATCTCATTCGGGCCATGAAATAACCAATTAAGCACATTACATATGTGAAAACTTGAATAGTTTTTTACCCCGACTGGGACCCGAACCTAGGACTCATGATTACTAAGTCAAGGCGCTACCACTACACCACAGAAGGTTAAAAGGAATCCAACCTTATAGCTTATATATGCTATACTTAGGAATGAACGCATTCTAACTGAATGCCACTATGTTCATATTACAGATTCCCCAACCTCACTCGTGGCTTCATTTTAGCATTTAATTCAATTCCCAATCTCATTCGTGCCATGAAATAACCAATTAAGCATATTACATATGTGAAAACATGAATCATTTTTTACTGTGAATGCCACTATGTTCATATTACAGATTCCCCAACCTCACTCGTGGCTTCATTTTAGCATTTAATTCAATTCCCAATCTCATTCGAGCCATGAAATAACCAATTAAGCACATTACATATGTGAAAATATGAAAAATTTTTTACCCCGACCGGGACCCTAACATAGGACTTATGATTACTAAGTCAAGGCGCTACCACTACACCACATAAGGTTAAAAGGAATCCAACCTTATAACTTATATCTGCTATACTTAGGAATGAACACATCCTAACTGAATGCCACTATGTTCATATTACAGATTCCCCAACCTCACTCGTGGCTTCATTTTAGCATTTAATTCAATTCCCAATCTTGTTCGGGCCATGAAATAACCAATTAAGCACATTACATATGTGAGAACATGAATCATTTTTTACTCCGACCGGAACTCGAACCTAGGACTTATGATTACTAAGTCAAGGCGCTACCACTACACCACAGAAGGTTAAAAGGAATCCAACCTTATAGCTTATATCTGCTATACTTAGGAATGAACGCATTCTTAGTGAATGCCACTATGTTCATATTACATTTTCCCCAACCTCACTCGTGGCTTCATTTTAGCATTTAATTCAATTCCCAATCTCATTCGAGCCATGAAATAACCAGTTAAGCACATTACATATGTGAAAACATGAATCATTTTTTACCCCGACCGGGACTCGAACCTAGGACTTATGATTACTAAGTCAAGGCGCTACCACTACACCACAGAAGATTAAAAGTAATCCAACCTTATAGCTTATATCTGCTATACTTAGGAATGAACGCATTCTAACTGAATGCCACTATGTTCATATTACAGATTCCCAAACCTCACTCGTGGCTTCATTTTAGCATTTAATTCAATTCCTAATCTCATGCGGGCCATGAAATAACCAATTAAGCATAATACATTTGTGAAAACATGAATCATTTTTTACCCCGACCGGGACTCGAACCTAGGACTTATGATTACTAATTCAAGGCGCTACCACTACTCCACAGAAGGTTAAAAGGAATCCAACCTTATAGCTTATATCTGCTATACTTAGGAATAAACGCATTCTAACTGAATGCCACTATGTTCATATTACAGATTCCCCAACCTCACTCGTGGCTTCATTTTAGCATTTAATTCAATTCCCAATCTCCTTCAAACCATGAAATAACCAATTAAGCACATTATATATGTGAAAAAATGAATCATTTTTTACCCCGACCGGGACTCGAACCTAGTACTTATGATTACTATGTCAAGGTGCTACCATTACTCCACAGAAGGTCAAAAGGGAACCAACCTTATAGCTTTTATCTGCTATACTTAGGATTGAACGCATTCTAACTGAATGCCACTATGTTCATATTACAGATTCCCCAACCTCACTCGGGGCTTCATTTTAGCATTTAATTCAATTCCCAATCTCATTCAGGCCATGAAATAACCAATTAAGCACATTACATATGTGAAAACATGAATAATTTTTTACCCCGACCGAGACTCGAACCTAGGACTTATGATTACTAAGTCAAGACGCTACCACTACACCACAGAAGGTTAAAAGGAATCCAACCTTATAGCTTATATCTGCTATACTTAGGAATGAACGCATTCTAGCTGAATGCCACTATGATCATATTACAGATTCCCCAACCTCACTCGTGGCTTCATTTTAGCATTTAATTCAATTCCCAATCTCATGCGGGCCATGAAATAACCAATTAAGCACATTACATATGTGAAAAAATGAATCATTTTTTACCCCGACCGGGACTGGAACCTAGTACTTATGATTACTATGTCAAGGCGCTACCACTACACCACAGAAGGTCAAAAGGAAACCAACCTTATAGCTTATATCTGCTATACTTAGGAATGAACGCATTCTAACTGAATGCCACTATGTTCATATTACATATTCCCCAACCTCACTGGTGGCTTCATTTTAGCATTTAATTCAATTCCCAATCTCATTCAGGCCATGAAATAACCAATTAAGCACATTACATATGTGAAAACATGAATTATTGTTTACCCCGACCGAGACTCGAACCTAGGACTTATGATTACTAAGTCAAGGCGCTACCACTACACCACAGAAGGTTAAAAGGAATCCAACCTTATAGCTTATATCTGCTATACTTAGGAATGAATGCATTCTAGCTGAATGCCACTATGATCATATTACAGATTCCCCAACCTCACTCGTGGCTTCATTTTAGCATTTAATTCAATTCCCAATCATATTCGGGCCATGAAATAACCAATTAAGCACATTACGTATGTGAAAACATGAATCATTTTTTACTCCGACCGGAACTCGAACCTAGGACTTATGATTACTAAGTCAAGGCGCTACCACTACACCACAGATGGTTAAAAGGAATCCAACCTTATAGCTTATATCTGCTATACTTAGGAATGAACGCATTCTAAGTGAATGCCACTATGTTCATATTACAGATTCCCCAACCTCACTCGTGGCTTCATTTTAGCATTTAATTCAATTCCCAATCTCATTCGGGCAATGAAATAACCAATTAAGCACATTACATATGTGAAAATATGAATAATTTTTTGCCCCGACTGGGACTCGAGCCTAGGACTTATGATTAATAAGTCAAGGCGCTACCACTACACCACAAAAGGTTAAAAGGAATCCAACCTTATAGCTTATATCTGCTATACTTAGGAATGAACGCATTCTAACTGAATGCCACTATGTTCATATTACAGATTCCCCAACCTCACTCGTGGCTTCATTTTAGCATTTAATTCAATTCCCAATCTCATTCGGGCCATGAAATAACCAATTAAGCACATTACATATGTGAAAACATGAATCATTTTTTACCACGACCGCTACTCGAACGTGCGACTTATGATTTCTAAGTCAAGGCGCTACCACTACACCACAGAAGGTTAAAAGGAATCCAGCCTTATAGCTTATATCTGCTATACTTAGGAATGAACGCATTCTAAGTGAATGCCACTATGTTCATATTACAGATTCCCCAACCTCACTCGTTGCTTCATTTTAGCATTTAATTCAATTCCCAATCTCATTCGAGCCATGAAATAACCAATTAAGCACATTACATATGTGAAAACATGAATCATTTTTTACCCCGACCGCGACTCGAACGTGCGACTTATGATTACTAAGTCAAGGCGCTACCACTACACCACAGAAGGTTAAAAGGAATCCAACCTTATAGCTTATATCTGCTATACTTAGGAATGAACGCATTCTAACTGAATGCCACTATGTTCATATTAAAGATTCCCCATCCTCACTCGTGGCTTCATTTTAGCATTTAATTTAATTCCCAATCTCCTTCAAGCCATGAAATAATCAATTAAGCACATTACATACGTGAAAAATGAATTATTTTTTACCCCGACCGGGACTCGAACCTAGGACTTATGATTACTAATTCAAGGCGCTACTACTACACCACAGACGGTTAAAAGGAATCCAACCTTATAGCTTATATCTGCTATACTTAGGAATAAACGCATTCTAACTGAATGCCACTATGTTCATAGTACAGATTCCCCAACCTCACTCGGGGCTTCATTTTAGCATTTAATTCAATTCCCAATCTCATTCGGGCCATGCAATAACCGATTAAGCACATTACATATGTGAAAACATGAATAATTTTTTACCCCGACCGGAACTCGAACCTAGGAATTATGATTACTAAGTCAAGGCGCTACCAGTACAACACGGAAGGTTAAAAGGAATCCAACCTTATAGCTTATATTTGCTATACTTAGGAATGAACGCATTCTAACTGAATGCCACTATGTTCATATTACAGATACCCCAACCTCAATTGAGGCTTCATTTTAGCATTTAATTCAATTCCCAATCTCATTCGGGCAATGAAATAACCAATTAAGCACATTTCGTATGTGAAAACATGAATCATTTTTAACCCCGACTGGGACTCGAACCTAGGACTCATGATTACTAAGTCAAGGCTCCACCACTACACCACAGAAGATTAAAAGGAATCCAACCTTATAGCTTATATCTGCTATACTTAGGAATGAACGCATTCTAACTGAATGCCACTATGTTCATATTACAGATTCCCCAACCTCACTCGTGGCTTCATTTTAGCATTTAATTCAATTCCCAATCTCATTCGGGCCATGAAATAACCAATTAAGCACATTACATATGTGAAAACATGAATCATTTTTTACCTTGACCGGGACTGGAACCTAGAACTTATGATTATTAGGTCAAGGCGCTACCACTACCCAACAGAAGGTTAAAAGGAATTCAACCTTATAGCATATATCTGCTATACTTAGGAATGAACGCATTCTAAGTGAATGCCACTATGTTCATATTACAGATTCCTCAACCTCACTCGTGGCTTCATTTTAGCATTTAATTCAATTCCCAATCGCATTCGGGCAATGAAATAACCAATTAAGCACATTACATATGTGAAAATATGAATAATTTTTTGCCCCGACCGGGACTCGAACCTAGGACTTATGATTAATAAGTCAAGGCGCTACCACTACACCACAAATGGTTAAAAGGAATCCAACCTTATAGCTTATATCTGCTATGCTTAGGAATGAACGCATTCTAACTGAATGCCACTATGTTCATATTACAGATTCCCCAACCTCACTCGTGGCTTCATTTTAGCATTTAATTCAATTCCCAATCTCATTCAGGCCATGAAATAACCAATTAAGCACATTACATATGTGAAAACATGAATCATTTTTTACCACGACCGCGACTCGAACGTGCGACTTATGATTTCTAAGTCAAGGCGCTACCACTACACCACAGAAGGTTAAAAGGAATCCAACCTTATAGCTTATATCTGCTATACTTAGGAATGAACGCATTCTATGTGAATGCCACTATGTACATATTACAGATTCCCCAACCTCACTCGTTGCTTCATTTTAGCATTTAATTCAATTCCCAATCTCATTCGAGCCATGAAATAACCAATTAAGCACATTACATATGTGAAAACATGAATAATTTTTTACCCCGACCGCGACTCGAACGTGCGACTTATGATTACTAAGTCAAGGCGCTACCACTACACCACAGAAGGTTAAAAGGAATCCAACCTTATAGCTTATATCTGCTGTACTTAGGAATGAACGCATTCTAACTGAATGCCACTATGTTCATATTAAAGATTCCCCATCCTCACTCGTGGCTTCATTTTAGCATTTAATTTAATTCCCAATCTCCTTCAAGCCATGAAATAATCAATTAAGCACATTACATACGTGAAAACATGAATCATTTTTTACCCCGACCGGGACTCGAACCTAGGACTTATGATTACTAATTCAAGGCGCTACTACTACACCACAGACGGTTAAAAGGAATCCAACCTTATAGCTTATATCTGCTATACTTAAGAATGAACGCATTCTAACTGAATGCCACTATGTTCATATTACAGATTCCCCAACCTCACTCGTGGCTTCATTTTAGCATTTAATTCAATTCCCAATCTCATTCGGGCCATGAAATAACCAATTAAGCACATTACATATGTGAAAACATGAATCATTTTTTATCATGACCGCAACTCGAACGTGCGACTTATGATTTCTAAGTCAAGGCGATACCACTACACCACAGAAGGTTAAAAGGAATCCAACCTTATAGCTTATATCTGCTATACTTAGGAATGAACGCATTCTAAGTGAATGCCACTATGTTCATATTACAGATTCCCCAACCTCACTCGGGGCTTCATTTTAGCATTTAATTCAATTCCCAATCTCATTCGGGCCATGAAATAACCAATTAAGTACATTACATATGTGAAAAAATGAATCATTTTTTACCCCGACCGGGACTCGAACCTAGTACTTATGATTACTATGTCAAGGCACTACCACTACACCACAGAAGGTCAAAAGGAAACCAACCTTATAGCTTATATCTGCTATACTTAGGAATGAACGCATTCTAACTGAATGCCACTATGTTCATATTACAGATTCCCCAACCTCACTCGTGGCTTCATTTTAGCATTTAATTCAATTCCCAATCTCATTCAGGCCATGAAATAACCAATTAAGCACATTACATATGTGAAAACATGAATTATTTTTTACCCCGACCGAGACTCGAACCTAGGACTTATGATTACTAAGTCAAGGCGCTACCACTACACCACAGAAGGTTAAAAGGAATCCAACCTTATAGCTTATATCTGCTATACTTAGGAATGAACGCATTCTAGCTGAATGCCACTATGATCATATTACAGATTCCCCAACCTCACTCGTGGCTTCATTTTAGCATTTAATTCAATTCCCAATCTTATTCGGGCCATGAAATAACCAATTAAGCACATTACGTATGTGAAAACATGAATCATTTTTTACTCCGACCGGAACTCGAACCTAGGACTTATGATTAATAAGTCAAGGCGCTACCACTACACCACAAAAGGTTAAAAGGAATCCAACCTTATAGCTTATATCTGCTATACTTAGGAATGAACGCATTCTAACTGAATGCCACTATCTTCATATTACAGATTCCCCAACCTCACTCGTGGCTTCATTTTAGCATTTAATTCAATTCTCAATCTCATTCGGGCCATGAAATAACCAATTAAGCACATTACATATGTGAAAACATGAATCATTTTTTACCACGACCGCAACTCGAACGGGCGACTTATGATTTGTAAGTCAAGGCGCTACTGTTACACCAGAGAAGGTTAAAAGGAATCCAGCCTTATAGCTTATATCTGCTATACTTAGGAATGAACGCATTCTACCTGAATGCCACTATGTTCATATTAAAGATTCCCCATCCTCACTCGTGGCTTCATTTTAGCATTTAATTTAATTCCCAATCTCCTTCAAGCCATGAAATAATCAATTAAGCACATTACATACGTGAAAACATGAATCATTTTTTACCCCGACCGGGACTCGAACCTAGGACATATGATTACTAATTCAAGGCGCTACTACTACACCACAGACGGTTAAAAGGAATCCAACCTTATAGCTTATATCTGCTATACTTAGGAATGAACGCATTCTAACTGAATGCCACTATGTTCATATTACAGATTCCCCAACCTCACTCGTGGCTTCATTTTAGCATTTAATTCAATTCCCAATCTCATTCGGGCCATGAAATAACCAATTAAGCACATTACATATGTGAAAACATGAATCATTTTTTATCATGAAGCAACTCGAACGTGCGACTTATGATTTCTAAGTCAAGGCGCTACCACTACACCACAGAAGGTTAAAAGGAATCCAACCTTATAGCTTATATCTGCTATACTTAGGAATGAACGCATTCTAAGTGAATGCCACTATGTTCATATTACAGATTCCCCAACCTCACTCATGGCTTCATTTTAGCATTTAATTCAATTCCCAATCTCATTCGGGCCATGAAATAACCAATTAAGCACATTACATATGTGAAAACATGAATTATTTTTACCCCGACCGGGACTCGAACCTAGGAGTTATGATTAATAAGTCAAGGCGCTACCACTACACCACAGACGGTTAAAAGGAATCCAACCTTATAGCTTATATCTGCTATACTTAGGAATGAACGCATTTTAACTGAATGCCACTATGTTCATATTACAGATTCACCATCCTCACTCGTGGCTTCATTTTAGCATTTAATTCAATTCCCAATCTCATTCAAGCCATGAAATAATCAATTAAGCACATTACATACGTGAAAACATGAATCATTTTTTACCCCGACCGGGACTCGAACCTAGGACTTATGATTACTAATTCAAGGCGCTACTACTACACCACAGAAGGTTAAAAGGAATCCAACCTTATAGCTTATATCTGCTATACTTAGGAATAAATGCATTCTAACTGAATGCCACTATGTTCATAGTACAGATTCCCCAACCTCACTAGTGGCTTCATTTTAGCATTTAATTCAATTCCCAATCTCATTCGGGCCATGAAATAACCAATTAAGCACATTACATATGTGAAAACATGAATAGTTTTTTACCCCGACCGGGACCCGAACCTAGGACTCATGATTACTAAGTCAAGGCGCTACCACTACACCACAGAAGGTTAAAAGGAATCCAACCTTATAGCATATATATGCTATACTTAGGAATGAACGCATTCTAAGTGAATGCCACTATGTTCATATTACAGATTCCCCAACCTCACTCGTGGCTTCATTTTAGCATTTAATTCAATTCCCAATCTCATTCGTGCCATGAAATAACCAATTAAGCATATTACATATGTGAAAACATGAATCATTTTTTACCCCGACCGGGACTCGAACCTAGGACTTATGATTACTAAGTCAAGGCGCTACCACTACACCACAGAAGATTAAAAGGAATCCAACCTTATAGCTTATATATGCTATACTTAGGAATGAACGCATTCTAACTGAATGCCACTATGTTCATATTACAGATACCCCAACCTCACTCGTGGCTTCATTTTAGCATTTAATTCAATTCCCAATCTCATTCGGGCTATGAAATAACCAATTAAGCACATTACATATGTGAAAACAAGAATCATTTTTTACCCCGACTTTGACTCGAACCTAGGACTTATGATTACTAAGTCAAGGCGCTACCACTACACCACATAAGGTTAAAAGGAATCAAACCTAATAGCTTATATCTGCTATACTTAGGAATGATCGCATTCTAACTGAATGCCACTATGTTCATATTACAGATACCCCAACCTCACTCGTGGCTTCATTTTAGCATTTAATTCAATTCCCAATCTCATTTGGGCCATGAAATAACCAATTAAGCACATTACATATGTGAAAACATGAATTATTTTTTACCACGACCGCAACTCGAACGTGCGACTTATGATTTGTAAGTCAAGGCGCTACCACTACACCACAGAAGGTTAAAAGGAATCCAGCCTTATAGCTTATATCTGCTATTCTTAGGAATGAACGCATTCTACCTGAATGCCACTATGTTCATATTAAAGATTCCCCATCCTCACTCGTGGCTTCATTTTAGCATTTAATTTAATTCCCAATCTCCTTCAAGCCATGAAATAATCAATTAAGCACATTACATACGTGAAAACATGAATCATTTTTTACCCCGACCGGGACTCGAACCTAGGACTTATGATTACTAATTCAAGGCGCTACCACTACACCACAGACGGTTAAAAGGAATCCAACCTTATACATTATATCTGCTATACTTAGGAATGAACGCATTCTAACTGAATGCCACTATGTTCATATTACAGATTCCCCAACCTCACTCGTGGCTTCATTTAAGCATTTAATTCAATTCCCAATCTCATTTGGGCCATGAAATAACCAATTAAGCACATTACATATGTGAAAACATGAATCATTGTTTACCATGACCGCAACTCGAACGTGCGACTTATGATTTCTAAGTCAAGGCGCTACCACTACACCACAGAAGGTTAAAAGGAATCCAACCTTATAGCTTATATCTGCTATACTTAGGAATGAACGCATTCTAAGTGAATGCCACTATGTTCATATTGCAGATTCCCCAACCTCACTCATGGCTTCATTTAAGCATTTAATTCAATTCCCAATCTCATTCGGGCCATGAAATAACCAATTAAGCACATTACATATGTGAAAACATGAATCATTTTTTACCACGACCGCGACTCGAACGTGCGACTTATGATTTCTAAGTCAAGGCGCTACCACTACACCACAGAAGGTTAAAAGGAATCCAACCTTATAGCTTATATCTGCTATACTTAGGAATGAACGCATTCTAAGTGAATGCCACTATGTTCATATTACAGATTCCCCAACCTCACTCGTGGCTTCATTTTAGCATTTAATTCAATTCCCAATCTCATTCAAGCCATGAAATAATCTATTAAGCACTTTACATACGTGAAAACATGAATCATTTTTTACCCCGACCGGGACTCGAACCTAGGACTTATGATTACTAATTCAAGGCGCTACTACTACACCACAGAAGGTTAAAAGGAATCCAACCTTATAGCTTATATCTGCTATACTTAGGAATAAATGCATTCTAACTGAATGCCACTATGTTCATAGTACAGATTCCCCAACCTCACTAGTGGCTTCATTTTAGCATTTAATTCAATTCCCAATCTCATTCGGGCCATGAAATAACCAATTAAGCACATTACATATGTGAAAACTTGAATAGTTTTTTACCCCGACTGGGACCCGAACCTAGGACTCATGATTACTAAGTCAAGGCGCTACCACTACACCACAGAAGGTTAAAAGGAATCCAACCTTATAGCTTATATATGCTATACTTAGGAATGAACGCATTCTAACTGAATGCCACTATGTTCATATTACAGATTCCCCAACCTCACTCGTGGCTTCATTTTAGCATTTAATTCAATTCCCAATCTCATTCGTGCCATGAAATAACCAATTAAGCATATTACATATGTGAAAACATGAATCATTTTTTACCCCGACCGGGACTCGAACCTAGGACTTATGATTACTAAGTCAAGGCGCTACCACTACACCACAGAAGGTTAAAAGGAATCCAACCTTATAGCTTATATATGCTATACTTAGGAATGAACGCATTCTAAGTGAATGCCACTATGTTCATATTACAGATTCCCCAACCTCACTCGTGGCTTCATTTTAGCATTTAATTCAATTCCCAATCTCATTCGAGCCATGAAATAACCAATTAAGCACATTACATATGTGAAAACATGAATAATTTTTTACCCCGACCGGGACTCGAACCTAGGACTTATGATTACTAAGTCAAGGCGCTACCACTACACCACATAAGGTTAAAAGGAATCCAACCTTATAGCTTATATCTGCTATACTTAGGAATGAACGCATTCTAACTGAATGCCACTATGTTCATATTACAGATTCCCCAACCTCACTCGTGGCTTCATTTTAGCATTTAATTCAATTCCCAATCTCGTTCGGGCCATGAAATAACCAATTAAGCACATTACATATGTGAAAACATGAATCATTTTTTACTCCGACCGGGACTCGAACCTAGGACTTATGATTACTAAGTCAAGGCGCTACCACTACACCACAGAAGGTTAAAAGGAATCCAACCTTATAGCTTATATCTGCTATACTTAGGAATGAACGCATTCTAACTGAATGCCACTATGTTCATATTACAGATTCCCCAACCTCACTCGTGGCTTCATTTTAGCATTTAATTCAATTCCCAATCTCATTCGTGCCATGAAATAACCAATTAAGCACATTACATATGTGAAAACATGAATCATTTTTTACCCCGACCGGGACTCGAACCTAGGACTTATGATTACTAAGTCAAGGCGCTACCACTACACCACAGAAGGTTAAAAGGAATCCAACCTTATAGCTTATATCTGCTATACTTAGGAATGAACGCATTCTAACTGAATGCCACTATGTTCATATTACAGATTCCCCAACCTCACTCGTGGCTTCATTTTAGCATTTAATTCAATTCCCAATCTCATTCGGGCCATGAAATAACCAATTAAGCACATTACATATGTGAAAACATGAATCATTTTTTACCCCGACCGGGACTCGAACCTAGGACTTATGATTACTAAGTCAAGGCGCTACCACTACACCACAGAAGGTTAAAAGGAATCCAACCTTATAGCTTATATCTGCTATACTTAGGAATGAACGCATTCTAACTGAATGCCACTATGTTCATATTACAGATTCCCCAACCTCACTCGTGGCTTCATTTTAGCATTTAATTCAATTCCCAATCTCATTCGGGCCATGAAATAACCAATTAAGCACATTACATATGTGAAAACATGAATCATTTTTTACCCCGACCGGGACTCGAACCTAGGACTTATGATTACTAAGTCAAGGCGCTACCACTACACCACAGAAGGTTAAAAGGAATCCAACCTTAAAGCTTATATCTGCTATACTTAGGAATGAACGCATTCTAACTGAATGCCACTATGTTCATATTACAGATTCCCCAACCTCACTCGTGGGTTCATTTTAGCATTTAATTCAATTCCCAATCTCATTCGGGCCATGAAATAACCAATTAAGCACATTACATATGTGAAAACATGAATCATTTTTTACCCCGACCGGGACTCGAACCTAGGACTTATGATTACTAAGTCAAGGCGCTACCACTACACCACAGAAGGTTAGAAGGAATCCAACCTTATAGCTTATATCTGCTATACTTAGGAATGAATGCATTCTAACTGAATGCCACTCTGTTCATATTACAGATTCCCCAACCTCACTCGTGGCTTTATTTTAGCATTTAATTCAATTCCCAATCTCATGCGGGCCATGAAATAAACCAATTAAGCACATTACATATGTGAAAACATGAATCATTTTTTACCCCGACCGGGACTCGAACCTAGGATTTATGATTACTAAGTCAAGGCACTACCACTACTCCACAGAAGGTTAAAAGGAATCCAACCTTATAGCTAATATCTGCTATACTTAGGAATGAACGCATTCTAGCTGAATGCCACTATGTTCATATTACAGATTCCCCAACCTCACTCGTGGCTTCATTTTAGCATTTAATTCAATTCCCAATCTCATTCGGGCCATGAAATAACCAATTAAGCACATTACATATGTGAAAACATTAATAATTTTTTACCCCGACCAGGACACGAACCTAGGACTTATGATTACTAAGTCAAGGCGCTACCACTACACCACAGAAGGTTAAAAGGAATCCAACCTTATAGCTTATATCTGCTATACTTAGGAATGAACGCATTCTAACTGAATGCCACTATGTTCATATTACAGATTCCCCAACCTCACTCGTGGCTTCATTTTAGCATTTAATTCAATTCCCAATCTTGTTTGGGCCATGAAATAACCAATTAAGCACATTACATATGTGAAAACATGAATCATTTTTTACTCCAACCGGAACTGGAACCTAGGACTTATGATTACTAAGTCAAGGCGCTACCACTACACTACAGAAGGTTAAAAGGAATCCAACCTTATAGCTTATATCTGCAATACTTAGGAATGAACGCATTCTAAGTGAATGCCACTATGTTCATATTACAGATTCCCCAACCTCACTCGTGGCTTCATTTTAGCATTTAATTCAATTCCCAATCTCATTCGAGCTATGAAATAACCAGTTAAGCACATTACATATGTGAAAACATGAATCATTTTTTACCCCGACTGGGACTCGAACCTAGGACTTATGATTACTAAGTCAAGGCGCTACCACTACACCACAGAAGGTTAAAAGGAATCCAACCTTATAGCTTATATCTGCTATACTTAGGAATGAACGCATTCTAACTGAATGCCACTATGTTCATATTACAGATTCCCCAACCTCACTCGTGGCTTCATTTTAGCATTTAATTCAATTCCCAATCTCATTCAAGCCATGAAATAATCTATTAATCACATTACATACGTGAAAACATGAATCATTTTTTACCCCGACCGGGACTCGAACCTAGTACTTATGATTACTAATTCAAGGCGCTACTACTACACCACAGAAGGTTAAAAGGAATCCAAGCTTATAGCTTATATCTGCTATACTTAGGAATAAACGCATTCTAACTGAATGCCACTATGTTCATAGTACAGATTCCCCAACCTCACTCGTGGCTTCATTTTAGCATTTAATTCAATTCCCAATCTCATTCGGGCCATGAAATAACCAATTAAGCACATTACATATGTGAAAACATGAATAATTTTTTACCCCGACCGGAACTCGAACCTATGAATTATGATTACTAAGTGAAGGCGCTACCACTACACCACAGAAGGTTAAAAGGAATCCAACCTTATAGCTTATATCTGCTATACTTAGGAATGAACGCATTCTAACTGAATGCCACTATGTTCATATTACATATTCCCCAACCTCACTCGTGGCTTCATTTTAGCATTTAATTCAATTCCCAATCTCATTCGGGCAATGAAATAACCAATTAAGCACATTTCATATGTGAAAACATGAATCATTTTTTACTCCGACCGGGACCCGAACCTTGGACTCATGATTACTAAGTCAAGGCGCTACCACTACACCACAGAAGGTTAAAAGGAATCCAACCTTATAGCTTATATCTGCTATACTTAGGAATGAACGCATTCTAACTGAATGCCACTATGTTCATATTACAGATTCCCCAACCTCACTCGTGGCTTCATTTTAGCATTTAATTCAATTCCCAATCTCATTCGTGCCAAGAAATAACCAATTAAGCATATTACATATGTGAAAACATGAATTATTTTTTACCCCGTCCGGGACTCGGACCTAGGACTTATGATTACTAAGTCAAGGCGCTACCACTACACCACAGAAGGTTAAAAGGAATCCAACCTTATTGCTTATATGTGCTATACTTAGCAATGAACGCATTCTAACTGAATGCCACTACGTTCATATTACAGATTCCCCAACCTCACTCGTGGCTTCATTTTAGCATTTAATTCAATTCCCAATCTCATTCGGACCATGAAATAACCAATTAAGCACATTACATATGTGAAAACATGAATCATTTTTTACCCCGACCGGGACTACGAACCTAGGAATTATGATTACTAAGTCAAGGCGCTACCACTACACCACAGAAGGTTAAAAGGAATCCAACCTTATAGCTTATATCTGCTATACTTAGGAATGAACGCATTCTAACTGAATGCCACTATGTTCATATTACAGATTCCCCAACCTCACTCGTGGCTTCATTTTAGCATTTAATTCAATTCCCAATCTCATTCGGGCCATGAAATAACCAATTAAGCACATTACATATGTGAAAACAAGAATCATTTTTTACCCCGAACTGGACTCGAACCTAGGACTTATGATTACTAAGTCAAGGCGCTACCACTACACCACAGAAGGTTAAAAGGAGTCCAACCTTATAGCTTATATCTGCTATACTTAGGAATGAACGCATTCTAACTGAATGCCACTATGTTCATATTACAGATTCCCCAACCTCACTCGTGGCTTCATTTTAGCATTTAATTCAATTCCCAATCTTATTCGGGCCATGAAATAACCAATTAAGCTCATTACATATGTGAAAACATGAATCATTTTTTACTTCGACCGGAACTCAAACCTAGGACTTATGATTACTAAGTCAAGGCGCTACCACTACACCACAGAAGGTTAAAAGGAATCCAACCTTATAGCTTATATTTGCTATACTTAGGAATGAATGCATTCTAAGTGAATGCCACTATGTTCATATTACAGATTCCCCAACCTCACTCATGGCTTCATTTTAGCATTTAAGTCAATTCCCAATCTCATTCGAGCCATGAAATAACCAATTAAGCATATTACATATGCGAAAACATGAATCATTTTATTCCCCGACCTGGACTCGAACCTAGGACTTATGATTACTAAGTCAAGGCGCTACCACTACACCACAAAAGGTTAAAAGGAATCCAACCTAATAGGTTATATCTGCTATACTTAGGAATGAACGCATTCTAAGTGAATGCCACTATGTTCATATTACAGATTCCCCAACCTCACTCGTGGCTTCATTTTAGCATTTAATTCAATTCCCAATCTCACGCGGGCCATGAAATAACCAATTAAGCACATTACATATGTGAAAACATGAATCATTTTTTACCCCGACCGGGACTCGAGACTAGGACTTATGATTACTATGTCAAGGCGCTACCAGTGCACCTCAGAAGGTCAAAAGGAATCCAACCTTATAGCTTATATCTGCTATACTTAATAATGAACGCATTCTAACTGAATGCCACTATGTTCATATTACAGATTCCCCAACCTCACTCGTGGCTTCATTTTAGCATTTAATTCAATTCCCAATCTTGTTCGGACCATGAAATAACCAATTAAGCACATTACATATGTGAAAACATGAATCATTTTTTACTCCGACCGGAACTCGAACCTAGGACTTATGATTACTAAGTCAAGGCTCTACCACTACACCACAGAAGGTTAAAAGGAATCCAACCTTATAGCTTATATCTGCTATACTTAGGAATGAACGCATTCTAAGTGAATGCCACTATGTTCATATTACAGATTCCCCAACCTCTCTCGTGGCTTCATTTTAGCATTTAATTCAATTCCCAATCTCATTCGAGCCATGAAATAACCAGTTAAGCACATTACATATGTGAAAACATGAATCATTTTTTACCCCGACCAGGACCCGAACCTAGGACTTATGATTACTAAGTCAAGGCGCTACCACTACACCACATAAGGTTAAAAGGAATCCAACCTTATAGCTTATATCTGCTATACTTAGGAATGAACGCATTCTAACTGAATGCCACTATGTTCATATTACAGATTCCCCAACCTCACTCGTGGCTTCATTTTAGCATTTAATTCAATTCCCAATCTCATTCGTGCCATGAAATAACCAATTAAGCATATTACATATGTGAAAACATGAAGCATTTTTTACCCCGACCGGGACTCGGACCTAGGACTTATGATTACTAAGTTAAGGCGCTACCACTACACCACAGAAGGTTAAAAGGAATCCAACCTTATAGCTTATATATGCTATACTTAGGAATGAACGCATTCTAACTGAATGCCACTATGTTCATATTACAGATTCCCCAAACTCACTCGTGGCTTCATTTTAGCAATTAATTCAATTCCCAATCTCATTCGGACCATGAAATAACCAATTAAGCACATTACATATGTGAAAACAAGAATAATTTTTTACCCCGACCGGGACTCGAACTTAGGACTTATGATTACTAAGTCAAGGCGCTACCACTACACCACATAAGGTTAAAAGGAATCCAACCTTATAGCTTATATCTGCTATACTTAGGAATGATCGCATTCTAACTGAATGCCACTATGTTCATATTACAGATTCCCCAACCTCACTCGTGGCTTCATTTTAGCATTTAATTCAATTCCCAATCTTATTCGGGCCATGAAAAAACCAATTAAGCACATTACATATGTGAAAACATGAATCATTTTTTACTCCGACCGGAACTCAAACCTAGGACTTATGATTACTAAGTCAAGGCGCTACCACTACACCATAGAAGGTTAAAAGGAATCCAACCTTATAGCTTATATCTGCTATACTTAGGAATAAATGTATTCTAAGTGAATGCCACTATGTTCATATTACAGATTCCCCAACCTCACTCATGGCTTCATTTTAGCATTTAAGTCAATTCCCAATCTCATTCGAGCCATGAAATAACCAATTAAGCACATTACATATGTGAAAACATGAATCATTTTATTCCCCAACCAGGACTCGAACCTAGGACTTATGATTACTAAGTCAAGGCGCTACCACTACACCACAAAAGGTTAAAAGGAATTCAACCTTATAGGTTATATCTGCTATACTTAGGAATGAACGCATTTTAACTGAATGCCACTATGTTCATATTACAGATTCCCTAACCTTATTCGTGGCTTCATTTTAGCATTTAATTCAATTCCCAATCCCATTCGGGCCATGAAATAACCAATTAAGCACATTACATATGTGAAAACATGAATCATTTTTTACCCCGACCAGGACTCGAACCTAGGACTTATGATTACTAAGTCAAGGCGCTACCACTACACCACAGAAGGTTAAAAGGAGTCCAACCTTATAGCTTATATCTGCTATACTTAGGAATGAACGCATTCTAACTGAATGCCACTATGTTCATATTACAGATTCCCCAATCTCACTCGTGGCTTCATTTCAGCATTTAATTCAATTCCCAATCTTATTCGGGCCATGAAATAACCAATTAAGCTCATTACATATGTGAAAACATGAATCATTTTTTACTACGACCGGAACTCAAACCTAGCACTTATGATTACTAAGTCAAGGCGCTACCACTACACCACAGAAGGTCAAAAGGAATCCAACCTTATAGCTTATATCTGCTATACTTAGGAATGAATGCATTCTAAGTGAATGCCACTATGTTCATATTACAGATTCCCCAACCTCACTCGTGGCTTCATTTTAGCATTTAAGTCAATTCCCAATCTCATTCGAGCCATGAAATAACCAAGTAAGCACATTACATATGTGAAAACATGAATCATTTTTTATCCCGACCGGGACTCGAACCTAGGACTTATGATTACTAAGTCAAGGCGCTACCACTACACCACAAAAGGTTAAAAGGAATCCAACCTTATAGGTTATATCTGCTATACTTAGGAATGAACGCATTCTAACTGAATGCCACTATGTTCGTATTACAGATTCCCCAACTTCACTCGTGGCTTCATTTTAGCATTTAATTCAATTCCCAATCTCATTCGGGCCATGAAATAACCAATTAAGCACAGTACATATGTGAAAACTTGAATCATTTTTTACCAAGACCGCGACTCGAACGTGCGACTTATGATTATTAAGTCAAGGCGCTACCACTACACCACAGAAGGTTAAAAGGAATCCAACCTTATAGCTTAGATCCGCTATACTTAGGAATGAACGCATTCTGTCTGAATGCCACAATGTTCATATTACAGATTCCCCAACCTCACTCGTGGCTTCATTTTAGCATTGATTTCAATTCCCAATCTCATTCGGGCCATGAAATAACCAATTAGGCACATTACATATGTGAAAACATGAATCATTTTTTACCCCAACCGGGACTCGAACCTAGGACTTATGATTACTAAGTCAAGGCGCTACCACTACACCACAGAAGGTTAAAAGGAATCCAACCTTATAGCTTATATCTGCTATACTTAGGAATGAACACATTCTAAATGAATGCCACTATGTTCATATTACAGATTCCCCAACCTCACTCGTGGCTTCATTTTAGCATTTAATTCAATTCCCAATCTCATTCGGGCCATGAAATAACCAATTAAGCACATTACATATGTGAAAACATGAATCAATCTTTATCCCGACCGGGACTCGAACCTAGGACATATGATTACTAAGTCAAGGCGCTACCAGCTACACTGCAGAAGGTTAAAAGGAATCCAACCTTATAGCTTATATCTGCTATACTTAGGAATGAACGCATTCTAACTGAATGCCACTATGTTCATATTACAGATTCCCCAACCTCACACGTGGCTTCATTTTAGCATTTAATTCAATTCCCAATCTCATTCGGGCAATGGAATAACATATTAAGCACATTACATATGTGAAAACATGAATCATTTTTTACCCCGACCGGGATATGAACCTAGGAATTATGATTACTAAGTCAAGGCGCTACCACTACACAACAGAAGGTTAAAAGGAATCCAACCTTATAGCTTATATCTGCTATACTTAGGAATGAACGCATTCTAACTGAATGCCACTATGTTCATATTACAGATTCCCCAACCTCACTTGTGGCTTCATTTTAGCATTTAATTCAATTCCCAATCTCAGTCGGGCCATGAAATAACCAATTAAGCACATTACATATGTGAAAACATGAATCATTTTCTACCCCGAACGGGACTCGAACATAGGACTTATGATTACTAAGTCAAGGCGCTACCACTACACCATATAAGGTTAAAAGGAATCCAACCTTAAAGCTTACATCTGCTATACTTAGGAATGAATGCATTCTAACTGAATGCCACTATGTTCATATTACAGATTCCCCAACCTCACTCGTGGGTTCATTTTAGCATTTAATTCAATTCCCTATCTCATTTGGGCCATGAAATAACCAATTAAGCACATTACATATGTTAAAACATGAATCATTTTTTACCCCGACCGTGACTCGAACCTAGGACTTATGACTACTAAGTCAAGGCGCTACCACTACACCACAGAAGGTTAAAAGGAATCCAACCTTATAGCTTATATCTGCTATACTTAGGAATGAACGCATTCTAACTGAATGCCACTATGTTCATATTACAGATTCCCCAACCTCACTCGTGGCTTCATTTTAGCATTTAATTCAATTCCCAATCTCACGCGGGCCATGAAATAACCAATTAAGCACATTTTATATGTGAAAACATGAATCATTTTTTACCCCGACCGGGACTCGAAACTAGGACTTATGATTACTATGTCAAGGCGCTACCACTGCACCACAGAAGGTCAAAAGGAATCCAACCTTATAGCTTATATCTGCTATACTTAATAATGAACGCATTCTAACTGAATGCCACTATGTTCATATTACAGATTCCCCAACCTCACTCGTGGCTTCATTTTAGCATTTAATTCAATTCCCAATCTCATTCAGGCCATGAAATAACCAATTAAGCACATTACATATGTGAAAACATGAATAATTTTTTACCCCGACCGAGACACGAACCTAGGACTTACGATTACTAAGTCAAGGCGCTACCACCACACCACAGAAGGTTAAAAGGAATCCAACCTTATAGCTTATATCTGCTATACTTAGGAATGAGCGCATTCTAACTGAATGCCACAATGTTCATATTATAGATTCCCCAACCTCACTCGTGGCTTCATTTTAGCATTTAATTCAATTCCCAATCTTATTCGGGCCATGAAATAACCAATTAAGCACATTACATATGTGAAAACATGAATCATTTTTTACTCCGACCGGAACTCGACCCTAGGACTTATAATTATTATTGCAAGGCGCTACCACTACACCACAGAAGGTTAAAAGGAATCCAACCTTATAGCTTATATCTGCTATACTTAAGGAATGAACGCATTCTAAGTGAATGCCACTATGTTCATATTACAGATTCCCCAACCTCACTCGTGGCTTCATTTTAGCATTTAATTCAATTCCCAATCTCATTCGAGCCATGAAATAACCAATTAAGCACATTACATATGTGAAAACATGAATCATTTTTTGCCCCGACCAGGACTCGAACCTAGGACTTATGATTAATAAGTCAAGGCGCTACCACTACACCACAAAAGGTTAAAAGGAATCCAACCTTATAGCTTATATCTGCTATACTTAGGAATGAACGCATTCTAACTGAATGCCACTATGTTCATATTACAGATTCCCCAACCTCACTCGTGGCTTCATTTTAGCATTTAATTCAATTCCCAATCTCATTCGGGACATGAAATAACCAATTAAGCACATTACATATGTGAAAACATGAATAATTTTTTACCCCGACCGGAACTCGAACCTAGGAATTATGATTACTAAGTCAAGGCGCTACCACTACACCACAGAAGGTTAAAAGGAATCCAACCTTATAGCTTATATCTGCTATACTTAATAATGAACGCATTCTAACTGAATGCCACTATGTTCATATTACAGATTCCCCAACCTCACTTGTGGCTTCATTTTAGCATTTAATTCAATTCCCAATCTCATTCGGGCAATGAAATAACCAATTAAGCACATTACATATGTGAAAACATGAATCATTTTTTACCCCGACTGGGACCCGAACCTAGGACTCATGATTACTAAGTCAAGGCGCTACCACTACACCACAGAAGGTTATAAGGAATCCAACCTTATAGCTTATATCTGCTATACTTAGGAATGAATGCATTCTAACTGAATGCCACTATGTTCATATTACAGATTCCCCAACCTCACTTGTGGCTTCATTTTAGCATTTAATTCAATTCCCAATCTCATTCGTGCCATGAAATAACCAATTAAGCATATTACATATGTGAAAACATGAATCATTTTTTACCCCGACCGGGACTCGGACCTAGGACTTATGATTACTAAGTTAAGGCGCTACCACTACACCACAGAAGGTTAAAAGGAATCCAACCTTATAGCTTATATATGCTATACTTAGGAATGAACGCATTCTAACTGAATGCCACTATGTTCATATTACAGATTCCCCAACCTCACTCGTGGCTTCATTTTAGCAATTAATTCAATTCCCAATCTCATTCGGACCATGAAATAACCAATTAAGCACATTACATATGTGAAAACAAGAATAATTTTTTACCCCGACCGGGACTCGAACTTAGGACTTATGATTACTAAGTCAAGGCGCTACCACTACACCACATAAGGTTAAAAGGAATCCAACCTTATAGCTTATATCTGCTATACTTAGGAATGATCGCATTCTAACTGAATGCCACTATGTTCATATTACAGATTACCCAACCTCACTCGTGGCTTCATTTTAGCATTTAATTCAATTCCCAATCTTATTCGGGCCATGAAATAACCAATTAAGCACATTACATATGTGAAAACATGAATAATTTTTTACCCCGACCAGGACCCGAACCTAGGACTTATGATTACTAAGTCAAGGCGCTACCACTACACCACATAAGGTTAAAAGGAGTCCAACCTTATAGCTTATATCTGCTATACTTAGGAATGAACGCATTCCAACTGAATGCCACTATGTTCATATTACAGATTCCCCAACCTCACTCGTGGCTTCATTTTAGCATTTAATTATATTCCCAATCTCATTCGGGCCATGAAATAACCAATTAAGCACATTACATATGTGAAAACATGAATCATTTTTTACTCCGACCGGAACTCGAACCTAGAACTTATGATTACTAAGTCAAGGCTCTACCACTACACCACAGAAGGTTAAAAGGAATCCAACCTTATAGCTTATATCTGCTATACTTAGGAATGAACGCATTCTAAGTGAATGCCACTATGTTCATATTACAGATTCCCCAACCTCACTCGTGGCTTCATTTTAGCATTTAATTCAATTCTCAATCTCATTCGAGCCATGAAATAACCAGTTAAGCACATTACATATGTGAAAACATGAATCATTTTTTACCCCGACCGGGACTCGAACCTAGGACTTATGATTACGAAGTCAAGGCGCTACCACTACACCACAGAAGGTTAAAAGGAATCCAACCTTATAGCTTATATCTGCTATACTTAGGAATGAACGCATTCTAACTGAATGCCACAATGTTCATATTACGGATTCCCCAACCTCACTCGTGGCTTCATTTTAGCATTTAATTCAATTCCCAATCTCATGCGGGCCATGAAATAACCAATTAAGCACATTACATATGTGAAAACATGAATAATTTTTTACCCCGACCAGGACTCGAACCTAGGACTTATGATAACTAAGTCAAGGCGCTACCACTACACCACAGAAGGTTAAAAGGAGTCCAACCTTATAGCTTATATCTGCTATACTTAGGAATGAACGCATTCTAACTGAATGCCACTATGTTCATATTACAGATTCCCCAACCTCACTCGTGGCTTCATTTTAGCATTTAATTCAATTCCCAATCTTATTCGGGCCATGAAATAACCAATTAAGCTCATTACATATGTGAAAACATGAATCATTTTTTACTCCGACCGGAACTCAAACCTAGGACTTATGATTACTAAGTCAAGGCGCTACCACTACACCACAGAAGGTTAAAAGGAATCCAACCTTATAGCTTATATCTGCTATACTTAGGAATGAATGCATTCTAAGTGAATGCCACTATGTTCATATTACAGATTCCCCAACCTCACTCATGGCTTCATTTTAGCAGTTAAGTCAATTCCCAATCTCATTCGAGCCATGAAATAACCAATTAAGCACATTACATATGTGAAAACATGAATCATTTTATTCCCCGACCGGGACTCGAACCTAGGACTTATGATTACTAAGTCAAGGCGCTACCACTACACCACAAAAGGTTAAAAGGAATCCAACCTTATAGGTTATATCTGCTATACTTAGGAATGAACGCATTTTAACTGAATGCCACTATGTTCATATTACAGATTCCCCAACCTCACTCGTGGCTTCATTTTAGCATTTAATTCAATTCCCAATCTCACGCGGGCCATGAAATAACCAATTAAGCACATTACATATGTGAAAACATGAATCATTTTTTACCCCGACCGGGACTCGAAACTAGGACTTATGATTACTATGTCAAGGCGCTACCACTGCACCACAGAAGGTCAAAAGGAATCCAACCTTATAGCTTATATCTGCTATACTTAATAATGAACGCATTCTAACTGAATGCCACTATGTTCATATTACAGATTCCCCAACCTCACTCGTGGCTTCATTTTAGCATTTAATTCAATTCCCAATCTCATTCAGGCCATGAAATAACCAATTAAGCACATTACATATGTGAAAACATGAATAATTTTTTACCCCGACCGAGACTCGAACCTAGGACTTACGATTACTAAGTCAAGGCGCTACCACCACACCACAGAAGGTTAAAAGGAATCCAACCTTATAGCTTATATCTGCTATACTTAGGAATGAACGCATTCTAACTGAATGCCACAATGTTCATATTACAGATTCCCCAACCTCACTCGTGGCTTCATTTTAGCATTTAATTCAATTCCCAATCTTATTCGGGCCATGAAATAACCAATTAAGCACATTACATATGTGAAAACATGAATCATTTTTTACTCCGACCGGAACTCGAACCTAGGACTTATGATTATTAAGTCAAGGCGCTACCACTACACCACAGAAGGTTAAAAGGAGTCCAACCTTATAGCTTATATCTGCTATACTTAAGGAATGAACGCATTCTAAGTGAATGCCACTATGTTCATATTACAGATTCGTGGCTTCATTTCAGCATTTAATTCAATTCCTAATCTCATTCGAGCCATGAAATAACCAATTAAGCACATTACATATGTGAAAACATGAATAATTTTTTACACCGACCAGGACTCGAACCTAGGACTTATGATTAATAAGTCAAGGCGCTACCACTACACCACAAAAGGTTAAAAGGAATCCAACCTTATAGCTTATATCTGCTATACTTAGGAATGAACGCATTCTAACTGAATGCCACTATGTTCATATTACAGATTCCCCAACCTCACTCGTGGCTTCATTTTTGCATTTAATTCAATTCCCAATCTCATTCGGGACATGAAATAACCATTTAAGCACATTACATATGTGAAAACATGAATAATTTTTTACCCCGACCGGAACTCGAACCTAGGAATTATGATTACTAAGTCAAGGCGCTACCACTACACCACAGAAGGTTAAAAGGAATCCAACCTTATAGCTTATATCTGCTATACTTAATAATGAACGCATTCTAACTGAATGCCACTATGTTCATATTACAGATTCCCCAACCTCACTCGTGGCTTCATTTTAGCATTTAATTATATTCCCAATCTCATTCGGGCCATGAAATAACCAATTAAGCACATTACATATGTGAAAACATGAATCATTTTTTACTCCGACCGGAACTCGAACCTAGAACTTATGATTACTAAGTCAAGGCTCTACCACTACACCACAGAAGGTTAAAAGGAATCCAACCTTATAGCTTATATCTGCTATACTTAGGAATGAACGCATTCTAAGTGAATGCCACTATGTTCATATTACAGATTCCCCAACCTCACTCGTGGCTTCATTTTAGCATTTAATTCAATTCTCAATCTCATTCGAGCCATGAAATAACCAGTTAAGCACATTACATATGTGAAAACATGAATCATTTTTTACCCCGACCGGGACTCGAACCTAGGACTTATGATTACGAAGTCAAGGCGCTACCACTACACCACAGAAGGTTAAAAGGAATCCAACCTTATAGCTTATATCTGCTATACTTAGGAATGAACGCATTCTAACTGAATGCCACAATGTTCATATTACGGATTCCCCAACCTCACTCGTGGCTTCATTTTAGCATTTAATTCAATTCCCAATCTCATGCGGGCCATGAAATAACCAATTAAGCACATTACATATGTGAAAACATGAATAATTTTTTACCCCGACCAGGACTCGAACCTAGGACTTATGATTACTATGATTACTACCACTACACCACAGAAGGTTAAAAGGAATCCAACCTTATAGCTTATATCTGCTATACTTAATAATGAACGCATTCTAACTGAATGCCACTATGTTCATATTACAGATTCCCCAACCTCACTCGTGGCTTCATTTTAGCATTTAATTATATTCCCAATCTCATTCGGGCCATGAAATAACCAATTAAGCACATTACATATGTGAAAACATGAATCATTTTTTACTCCGACCGGAACTCGAACCTAGAACTTATGATTACTAAGTCAAGGCTCTACCACTACACCACAGAAGGTTAAAAGGAATCCAACCTTATAGCTTATATCTGCTATACTTAGGAATGAACGCATTCTAACTGAATGCCACTATGTTCATATTACAGATTCCCCAACCTCACTCGTGGCTTCATTTTAGCATTTAATTCAATTCTCAATCTCATTCGAGCCATGAAATAACCAGTTAAGCACATTACATATGTGAAAACATGAATCATTTTTTACCCCGACCGGGACTCGAACCTAGGACTTATGATTACGAAGTCAAGGCGCTACCACTACACCACAGAAGGTTAAAAGGAATCCAACCTTATAGCTTATATCTGCTATACTTAGGAATGAACGCATTCTAACTGAATGCCACAATGTTCATATTACGGATTCCCCAACCTCACTCGTGGCTTCATTTTAGCATTTAATTCAATTCCCAATCTCATGCAGGCCATGAAATAACCAATTAAGCACATTACATATGTGAAAACATGAATAATTTTTTACCCCGACCAGGACTCGAACCTAGGACTTATGATTACTAAGTCAAGGCGCTACCACTACACCACAGAAGGTTAAAAGGAGTCCAACCTTATAGCTTATATCTGCTATACTTAGGAATGAATGCATTCTAACTGAATGCCACTATGTTCATATTACAGATTCCCCAACTTCACTTGTGGCTTCATTTTAGCATTTAATTCAATTCCCAATCTCATTCGTGCCATGAAATAACCAATTAAGCACATTACATATGTGAAAACAAGAATAATTTTTTACCCCGACCGGGACTCGAACTTAGGACTTATGATTACTAAGTCAAGGCGCTACCACTACACCACATAAGGTTAAAAGGAATCCAACCTTATAGCTTATATCTGCTATACTTAGGAATGATCGCATTCTAACTGAATGCCACTATGTTCATATTACAGATTCCCCAACCTCACTCGTGGCTTCATTTTAGCATTTAATTCAACTCCCAATCTTATTCGGGCCATGAAATAACCAATTAAGCACATTACATATGTGAAAACATGAATAATTTTTTACCCCCACCAGGACCCGAACCTAGGACTTATGATTACTAAGTCAAGGCGCTACCACTACACCACAAAAGGTTAAAAGGAATCCAACCTTATAGCTTATATCTGCTATACTTAGGAATGAACGCATTCTAACTGAATGCCACTATGTTCATATTACAGATTCCCCAACCTCACTCGTGGCTTCATTTTAGCATTTAATTCAATTCCCAATCTTGTTCGGGCCATGAAATAACCAATTAAGCACATTACATATGTGAAAACATGAATCATTTTTTACTCCGACCGGAACTCGAACCTAGGACTTATGATTACTAAGTCAAGGCTCTACCACTACACCACAGAAGGTTAAAAGGAATCCAACCTTATAGCTTATATCTGCTATACTTAGGAATGAACGCATTCTAACTGAATGCCACTATGTTCATATTACAGATTCCCCAACCTCACTCGTGGCTTCATTTTAGCATTTAATTCAATTCCCAATCTCATTCGAGCCATGAAATAACCAGTTAAGCACATTATATATGTGAAAACATGAATCATTTTTTACCCCGACCGGGACTCGAACCTAGGACTTATGATTACTAAGTCAAGGCGCTACCACTACACCACAGAAGGTTAAAAGGAATCCAACCTTATAGCTTATATCTGCTATACTTAGGAATGAACGCATTCTAACTGAATGCCACAATGTTCATATTACAGATTCCCCAACCTCACTCGTGGCTTCATTTTAGCATTTAATTCAATTCCCAATCTCATGCGGGCCATGAAATAACCAATTAAGCACATTACATATGTGAAAACATGAATAATTTTTTACCCCTACCAGGACTCGAACCTAGGACTTATGATTACTAAGTCAAGGCGCTACCACTACACCACAGAAGGTTAAAAGGAGTCCAACCTTATAGCTTATATCTGCTATACTTAGGAATGAACGCATTCTAACTGAATGCCACTATGTTCATATTACAGATTCCCCAACCTCACTCGTGGCTTCATTTTAGCATTTAATTCAATTCCCAATCTTATTCGGGCCATGAAATAACCAATTAAGCTCATTACATATGTGAAAACATGAATCATTTTTTACTCCGACCGGAACTCAAACCTAGGACTTATGATTACTAAGTCAAGGCGCTACCACTACACCACAGAAGGTTAAAAGGAATCCAACCTTATAGCTTATATATGCTATACTTAGGAATGAATGCATTCTAACTGAATGCCACTATGTTCATATTACAGATTCCCCAACCTCACTCGTGGCTTCATTTTAGCAATATATTCAATTCCCAATCTCATTCGGATCATGAAATAACCAATTAAGCACATTACATATGTGAAAACAAGAATAATTTTTTACCCCGACCGGGACTCGAACTTAGGAATTATGATTACTAAGTCAAGGTGCTACCACTACACCACATAAGGTTAAAAGGAATCCAACCTTATAGCTTATATTTGCTATACTTAGGAATGATCGCATTCTAACTGAATGCCACTATGTTCATATTACAGATTCCCCAACCTCACTCGTGGCTTCATTTTAGCATTTAATTCAATTCCCAATCTTATTCGGGCCATGACATAACCAATTAAGCACATTACATATGTGAAAACATGAATAATTTTTTACCCCGACCAGGACCCGAACCTTGGACTTATGATTACTAAGTCAAGGCGCTACCACTACACCACATAAGGTTAAAAGGAATCCAACCTTATAGCTTATATCTGCTATACTTAGGAATGAACGCATTCTAACTGAATGCCACTATGTTCATATTACAGATTCCCCAACCTCACTCGTGGCGTCATTTTAGCATTTAATTCAATTCCCAATCTCATTCGTGCCATGAAATAACCAATTAAGCATATTACATATGTGAAAACATGAATCATTTTTTACCCCGACCGGGACTCGGACCTAGGACTTATGATTACTAAGTTAAGGCGCTACCACTACACCACAGAAGGTTAAAAGGAATCCAACCTTATAGCTTATATCTGCTATACTTAGGAATGAACGCATTCTAACTGAATGCCACTATGTTCATATTACAGATTCCCCAAACTCACTCGTGGCTTCATTTTAGCAATTAATTCAATTCCCAATCTCATTCGGACCATGAAATAACCAATTAAGCACATTACATATGTGAAAACAAGAATAATTTTTTACCCCGACCGGGACTCGAACTTAGGACTTATGATTACTAAGTCAAGGCGCTACCACTACACCACATAAGGTTAAAAGGAATCCAACCTTATAGCTTATATCTGCTATACTTAGGAATGATCGCATTCTAACTGAATGCCACTATGTTCATATTACAGATTCCCCAACCTCACTTGTGGCTTCATTTTAGCATTTAATTCAATTCCCAATCTTATTCGGGCTATGAAAAAACCAATTAAGCACATTACATATGTGAAAACATGAATAATTTTTTACCCCGACCAGGACCCGAACCTAGGACTTATGATTACTAAGTCAAGGCGCTACCACTACACCACATAAGGTTAAAAGGAATCCAACCTTATAGCTTATATCTGCTATACTTAGGTATGAACGCATTCTAACTGAATGCCACTATGTTCATATTACAGATTCCCCAACCTCACTCGTGGCTTCATTTTAGCATTTAATTCAATTCCCAATCTTGTTCGGGCCATGAAATAACCAATTAAGCACATTACATATTTGAAAACATGAATAATTTTTTACTCCGACAGGAACTCGAACCTAGGACTTATGATTACTAAGTCAAGGCTCTACCACTACACCACAGAAGGTTAAAACGAATCCAACCTTATAGCTTATATCTGCTATACTTAGGAATGAACGCATTCTAAGTGAATGCCACTATGTTCATATTACAGATTCCCCAACCTCACTCGTGGCTTCATTTTAGCATTTAATTCAATTCCCAATCTCATTCGAGCCATGAAATAACCAGTTAAGCACATTACATATGTGAAAACATGAATCATTTTTTACCCCGACCGGGACTCGAACCTAGGACTTATGATTACTAAGTCAAGGCGCTACCACTACACCACAGAAGGTTAAAAGGAATCCAACCTTATAGCTTATATCTGCTATACTTAGGAATGAACGCATTCTAACTGAATGCCACTATGTTCATATTACAGATTCCCCAACCTCACTCGTGGCTTCATTTTAGCATTTAATTCAATTCCCAATCTCATTCGGGCCATGAAATAACCAATTAAGCACATTACATATGTGAAAACATGAATAATTTTTTACCCCGACCGGAACTCGAACCTAGGACTTATGATTACTAAGTCAAGGCGCTACCACTACACCACAGAAGGTTAAAAGGAATCCAACCTTATAGCTTATATCTGCTATACTTAGGAATGAACGCATTCTAACTGAATGCCACTATGTTCATATTACAGATTCCCCAACCTCACTTGTGGCTTCATTTTAGCATTTAATTCAATTCCCAATCTCATTCGGGCCATGAAATAACCAATTAAGCACATTACATATGTGAAAACATGAATCATTTTTTACCCTGACCGGGACTCGAACCTAGGACTTATGATTACTAAGTCAAGGCGCTACCACTACACCACAGAAGGTTAAAAGGAATCCAACCTTATAGCTTATATCTGCTATACTTAGGAATGAACGCATTCTAACTGAATGCCACTATGTTCATATTACAGATTCCCCAACCTCACTCGTGGCTTCATTTTAGCATTTAATTCAATTCCCAATCTCATTCGGGCCATGAAATACCCAATTAAGCACATTACATATGTGAAAACATGAATCATTTTTTACCCCGACCGGGACTCGAACCTAGGACTTATGATTACTAAGTCAAGGCGCTACCACTACACCACAGAAGGTTAAAAGGAATCCAACCTTATAGCTTATATCTGCTATACTTAGGAATGAACGCATTCTAACTGAATGCCACTATGTTCATATTACAGATTCCCCAACCTCACTCGTGGCTTCATTTTAGCATTTAATTCAATTCCCAATCTCATTCGAGCCATGAAATAACCAATTAAGCACATTACATATGTGAAAATATGAATAATTTTTTGCCCCGACCGGGAGTCGAACCTAGGACTTATGATTAATAAGTCAAGGCGCTACCACTACACCACAAAAGGTTAAAAGGAATCCAACCTTATAGCTTATATCTGCTATACTTAGGAATGAACGCATTCTAACTGAATGCCACTATGTTCATATTACAGATTCCCCAACCTCACTTGTGGCTTCATTTTAGCATTTAATTCAATTCTCAATCTCATTCGGGCCATGAAATAACCAATTAAGCACATTACATATGTGAAAACATGAATCATTTTTTACCACGACCGCGACTCGAACGTGCGACTTATGATTTCTAAGTCAAGGCGATACCACTACACCACAGAAGGTTAAAAGGAATCCAGCCTTATAGCTTATATCTGCTATACTTAGGAATGAACGCATTCTAAGTGAATGCCACTATGTTCATATTACAGATTCCCCAACCTCACTCGTTGCTTCATTTTAGCATTTAATTCAATTCCCAATCTCATTCGAGACATGAAATAACCAATTAAGCACATTACATATGTGAAAAAATGAATCATTTTTTACCCCGACCGCGACTCGAACGTGCGACTTATGATTACTAAGTCAAGGTGCTACCACTACACCACAGAAGGTTAAAAGGAATCCATCCTTATAGCTTATATCTGCTATACTTAGGAATGAACGCATTCTAACTGAATGCCACTATGTTCATATTAAAGATTCCCCATCCTCACTCGTGGCTTCATTTTAGCATTTAATTTAATTCCCAATCTCCTTCAAGCCATGAAATAATCAATTAAGCTCATTACATACGTGAAAACATGAATCATTTTTTACCCCGACCGCGACTCGAACCTAGGACTTATGATTACTAATTCAAGGCGCTACTACTACACCACAGACGGTTAAAAGGAATCCAACCTTATAGCTTATATCTGCTATACTTAGGAATAAATGCATTCTAACTGAATGCCACTATGTTCATATTACAGATTCCCCAACCTCACTCAGGGCTTCATTTTAGCATTTAATTCAATTCCCAATCTCATTCGGGCCATGCAATAACCGATTAAGCACATTACATATGTGAAAACATGAATAATTTTTTACCCCGACAGGAACTTGAACCTAGGAATTATGATTACTAAGTCAAGGCGCTACCACTTCACCACGGAAGGTTAAAAGGAATCCAACCTTATAGCTTATGTTTGCTATACTTAGGAATGATCGCATTCTAACTGAATGCCACTATGTTCATATTACAGATTCCCCAACCTCACTCGTGGCTTCATTTTAGCATTTAATTCAATTCAAAATCTCATTCGGGCAATGAAATAACCTATTAAGCTCATTACATATGTGAAAACATGAATCATTTTTTACCCCGACTGGGACCCGAACCTATGACTTATGATTACTAAGTCAAGGCGCTACCACTACACCACAGAAGGTTAAAAGGAATCCAACCTTATAGCTAATATCTGCTATACTTAGGAATGAACGCATTCTAACTGAATGCCACTATGTTCATATTACAGATTCCCCAACCTCACTCGTGGCTTCATTTTAGCATTTAATTCAATTCCCAATCTCATTCGGGCCATGAAATAACCAATTAAGCACATTACATATGTGAAAACATGAATCATTTTTTACCCTGACCGGGACTCGAACCTAGAACTTATGATTACTAAGTCAAGGCGCTACCACTACAATACAGAAGGTTAAAAGTAATCCAACCTTATAGCTTATATCTGCTATACTTAGGAATGAACGCAGTCTAACTGAATGCCACAATGTTCATATTACAGATTCCCCAACCTCACTCGGGGCTTCATTTTAGCATTTAATTCAATTCCCAATCCCATTCGGGCCATGAAATAACCAATTCAGCACATTACATATGTGAAACCATGAATCATTTTTTACCCCCACCGGGACTCGAACCTAGGAATTATAATTACTAAGTCAAGGCGCTACCACTACACCACAGAAGGTTAAAAGGAATCCAACCTTATAGCTTATATCTGCTATACTTAGGAATGAACGCATTCTAACTGAATGCCACTATGTTCATATTACAGATTCCCCAACCTCACTCGTGGCTACATTTTAGCATTTAATTCATTTCCAATCTCATACGGGTCATGAAATACCCAATTAAGCACATTATATATGTGAAAACATGAATCATTTTTTACCCCGACCGGGACTCAAACCTATGACTTATGATTACTAAGTCAAGGTGCTACCACTACACCACAGAAGGTTAAAAGGAATCCAACCTTATAGTTATATCTGCTATACTTAGGAATGAACGCATTCTAACTAAATGCCACTATGATCATATTACAGATTCCCCAACCTCACTCGTGGCTTCGTTTTAGCATTTAATTCAATTCCCAATCTCATTCGGGCCATGAAATAACCAATTAAGCACATTACAAATGTGAAAACATGAATCATTTTTTACCCCGACCGGGACTCGAACCTAGGACTTATGATTACTAAGTCAAGGCGCTACCACTACACCACAGAAGGTTAAAATTGGAATCCAACCTTATAGCTTATATCTGCTATACTTAGGAATGAACGCATTCTAACTGAATGCCACAATGTTCATATAACAGATTCCCCAACCTCACTCGTGGCTTCATTTTAGCATTTAATTCAATTCCCAATCTCATGCGGGCCATGAAATAACCAATTAAGCACATTACATGTGTGAAAACATGAATTATTTTTTACCCCGACCGGGACTCGAACCTAGGATTATGATTACTAAGTCAAGGCGCTACCACTACACCACAGAAGGTTAAAAGGAATCCAACCTTATAGCTTATATCTGCTATACTTAGGAATGAACGCATTCTAACTGAATGCCACAATGTTCATATAACAGATTCCCCAACCTCACTCGTGGCTTCGTTTTAGCATTTAATTCAATTCCCAATCTCATGCGGGCCATGAAATAACCAATTAAGCACATTACGTATGTGAAAACATGAATCATTTTTTACTCTGACCGGAACTCGAACCAAGGACTTATGATTACTAAGTCAAGGCGCTACCACTACACCACAGATGGTTAAAAGGAATCCAACCTTATAGCTTATATCTGCTATACTTAGGAATGAACGCATTCTAACTGAATGCCACTATGTTCATATTACAGATTCCCCAACCTCACTCGTGGCTTCATTTTAGCATTTAATTCAATTTTCAATCTCATTCGAGCCATGAAATAACCAATTAAGCACATTACATATGTGAAAATATGAATAATTTTTTGCCCGACCGGGACTCGAACCTAGGACTTATGATTAATAAGTCAAGGCGCTACCACTACACCACAAAAGGTTAAAAGGAATTCAACCTTATAGCTTATATCTGCTATACTTAGGAATGAACGCATTCTAACTGAATGCCACTATGTTCATATTACAGATTTCCCAACCTCACTCGTGGCTTCATTTTAGCATTTAATTCAATTCCCAATCTCATTCGGGCCATGAAATAACCAATTAAGCACATTACATATGTGAAAACATGAATCATTTTTTACCACGACCGCGACTCGAACGTGCGACTTATGATTTCTAAGTCAAGGTGCTACCACTACACCACAGAAGGTTAAAAGAAGTCCAGCCTTATAGCTTATATCTGCTATGCTTAGGAGTGAACGCATTCTAACTGAATGCCACTATGTTCATATTAAAGATTCCCCATCCTCACTCGTGGCTTCATTTTAGCATTTAATTTAATTCCCAATCTCCTTCAAGCCATGAAATAATCAATTAAGCACATTACATACGTGAAAACATGAATCATTTTTTACCCCGACCGGGACTCGAACCTAGGACTTATGACTACTAATTCAAGGCGCTACTACTACACCACAGACGGTTATAAGGAATCCTACCTTATAGCTTATATCTGCTATACTTAGGAATGAACGCATTCTAACTGAATGCCACTATGTTTATATTAAAGATTCCCCATCCTCACTCGTGGCTTCATTTTAGCATTTAATTTAATTCCCAATCTCCTTCAAGCCATGAAATAATCAATTAAGCACATTACATACGTGAAAACATGAATCATTTTTTACCCCGACCGGAACTCGAACCAATGAATTATGATTACTAAGTCAAGGCGCTACCACTACACCACAGAAGGTTAAAAGGAATCCAACCTTATAGCTTATATTTGCTATACTTAGGAATGAACGCATTCTAACTGAATGCCACTATGTTCATATTACAGATTCCCCAACCTCACTTGTGGCTTCATTTTAGCATTTAATTCAATTCCCAGTTTCATTCGGGCAATGAAATAACCAATTAAGCACATTACATATGTGAAAACATGAATCATTTTTTACTCCGACCGGGACCCGAACCTAGGACTCATGATTACTAAGTCAAGGCGCTACCACTACACCACAGAAGGTTAAAAGGAATCCAACCTTATAGCTTATATTTGCTATACTTAGGAATGAATGCATTCTAACTGAATGCCACTATGTTCATATTACAAATTCCCCAACCTCACTCGTGGCTTCATTTTAGCATTTAATTCAATTCCCAATCTCATTCGTGCCATGAAATAACCAATTAAGCATATTACATATGTGAAAACATGAATCATTTTTTACCCCGTCCGGGACTCGGACCTAAGACTTATGATTACTAAGTCAAGGCGCAACCACTACACCACAGAAGGTTAAAAGGAATCCAACCTTATAGCTTATATATGCTATACTTAGGAATGAACGCATTCTAACTGAATGCCACTATGTTCATATTACAGATTCCCCAACCTCACTCGTGGCTTCATATTAGCATTTAATTCAATTCCCAATCTCATTCGGACCATGAAATAACCAGTTAAGCACATTACATATGTGAAAGCAAGAATCATTTTTTACCCTGACCGGGACTCGAACCTAGGACTTATGATTACTAAGTCAATGCGCT
Source organism: Halocaridina rubra (assembly GCA_037179515.1). NCBI lineage: Eukaryota > Metazoa > Arthropoda > Malacostraca > Decapoda > Atyidae > Halocaridina > Halocaridina rubra. The sequence continues at coordinate 37,512 of JAXCGZ010023263.1, forward strand.
ACCACTACACCACATAAGGTTAAAAGGAATCCAACCTTATAGTTTATATCTGCTATACTTAGGAATGAACGCATTCTAACTGAATGCCACTATGTTCATATTACAGATTCCCCAACCTCACTCGTGGCTTCATTTTAGCATTTAATTCAATTCCCAATCTCATTCGGGCCATGAAATAACCAATTAAGCACATTACATATGTGAAAACATGAATCATTTTTTACCACGACCGCGACTCGAACGTGCGACTTATGATTTCTAAGTCAAGGCGCTACCACTACACCACAGAAGGTAAAAAGGAATCCAGCCTTATAGCTTATATCTGCTATACTTAGGAATGAACGCATTCTAAGTGAATGCCACTATGTTCATATTACAGATTCCCCAACCTCACTCGTTGCTTCATTTTAGCATTTAATTCAATTCCCAATCTCATTCGAGCCATGAAATAACCAATTAAGCACATTACATATGTGAAAACATGAATCATTTTTTACCCCGACCGCGACTCGAACGTGCGACTTATGATTACTAAGTCAAGGTGCTACCACTACACCACAGAAGGTTAAAAGGAATCCAACCTTATAGCTTATATCTGCTATACTTAGGAATGAACGCATTCTAACTGAATGCCACTATGTTCATATTACAAATTCCCCAACCTCACTCGTGGCTTCATTTTAGCATTTAATTCAATTCCCAATCTCATTCGGGCCATGAAATAACCAATTAAGCACATTACATATGTGAAAACATGAATCATTTTTTACCACGACCGCGACTCGAACGTGCGACTTATGATTTCTAAGTCAAGGCGCTACCACTACACCACAGAAGGTAAAAAGGAATCCAGCCTTATAGCTTATATCTGCTATACTTAATGAACGCATTCTAAGTGAATGCCACTATGTTCATATTACAGATTCCCCAACCTCACTCGTTGCTTCATTTTAGCATTTAATTCAATTCCCAATCTCATTCGAGCCATGAAATAACCAATTAAGCACTTTACATATGTGAAAACATGAATCATTTTTTACCCCGACCGCGACTCGAACGTGCGACTTATGATTACTAAGTCAAGGCGCTACCACTACACCACAGAAGGTTAAAAGGAATCCAACCTTATAGCTTATATCTGCTATACTTAGGAATGAACGCATTCTAACTGAATGCCACTATGTTCATATTAAAGATTCCCCATCCTCACTCGTGGCTCATTTTAGCATTTAATTTAATTTCCAATCTCCTTCAAGCCATGAAATAATCAATTAACCACATTACATACGTGAAAACATGAATCATTTTTTACCCCAACCGGGACTCGAACCTAGGATTTATGATTACTAATTCAAGGCGCTACTACTACACCACAGACGGTTAAAAGGAATCCAACCTTATAGCTTATATCTGCTATACTTAGGAATAAACGCATTCTAACTGAATACCACTATGTTCATAGTACAGATTCCCAAACCTCACTCGGGGCTTCATTTTAGCATTTAATTCAATTCCCAATCTCATTCGGGCCATGCAATAACCGATTAAGCACATTACATATGTGAAAACATGAATAATTTTTTACCCCGACCGGAACTCGAACCTAGGAATTATGATTACTAAGTCAAGGCGCTACCACTACACCACGGAAGGTTAAAAGGAATCCAACCTTATAGCTTCTATTTGTTATACTTAGGAATGAACGCATTCTAACTGAATGCCACTATGTTCATATTACAGATTCCCCAACCTCACTTGTGGCTTCATTTTAGCATTTAATTCAATTCCCAATCTCATTCGGGCAATGAAATAACCAATTAAGCACATTACATATGTGAAAACATGAATCATTTTTTACCCTGACTGGGACCCGAATCTAGGACTCATGATTACTAAGTCAAGGCGCTACCACTACACCACAGAAGGTTAAAAGGAATCCAACCTTATAGCTCATATCTGCTATACTTAGGAATGAACGCATTCTAACTGAATGCCACTATGTTCATATTACAGATTCCCCAACCTCACTCGTGGCTTCATTTTAGAATTTAATTCAATTCCCAATCTCATTCGGCCCATGAAATAACCAATTAAGCACATTACATACGTGAAAACATGAATCATTTTTTACCCTGACAGGGACTCGAACCTAGAACTTATGATTACTAAGTCAAGGCGCTACCACTACACCACAGAAGGTTAAAAGTAATCCAAATTTATAGCTTATATCTGCTATACTTAGGAATGAACGCAGTCTAACTGAATGCCACAATGTTCATATTACAGATTCCCCAACCTCACTCGTGGCTTCATTTTAGCATTTAATTCAATTCCCAATCCCATTCGGACCATGAAATAACCAATTAAGCACATTACATATGTGAAAACATGAATAATTTTTTATCCCGACCGGGAATCGAACTTAGGAATTATAATTACTAAGTCAAGGCGCTACCACTACACCACAGAAGGTTAAAAGGAATCCAACCTTATAGCTTATATTTGCTATACTTAGGAATGAACGCATTCTAACTGAATGCCACTATGTTCATATTACAGATTCCCCAACCTCACTCGTGGCTACATTTTAGCATTTAATTCATTTCCAATTTCATACGGGTCATGAAATACCCAATTAAGCACATTACATATGTGAAAACATGAATCATTTTTTACCCCGACCGGGACTCAAACCTAGGACTTATGATTACTAAGTCAAGGCGCTACCACTACACCACATAAGGTTAAAAGGAATCCAACCTTATAGTTATATCTGCTATACTTAGGAATGAACGTATTCTAACTGAATGCCACTATGTTCATATTACAGATTCCCCAACCTCACTCGTGGCTTCGTTTTAGCATTTAATTCAATTCCCATTCTCATTCGGGCCATGAAATGACCAATTAAGCACATTACATATGTGAAAACATGAATCATTTTTTACCCCGACCGGGACTCGAACATAGGACTTATGATTGCTAAGTCAAGGCGCAACCACTACACCACAGAAGGTTAAAAGGAATCCAACCTTATAGCTTATTCTGGCTATACTTAGGAATGAACGCATTCTAAGTGAATGCCACTATGTTCATATTACAGATTCCCCAACCTCACTCGTGGCTTCATTTTAGCATTTAATTCAATTCCCAATCTCATGCGGGCCATAAAATAACCAAATAAGCACATTACATATGTGAAAACATGAATCATTTTCTACCCCGACCGGAACTCGAACCTAGAACTTATGATTACTAAGTCAAAGCGCTACCACTACACCACAGAAGGTTAAAAGGAATCCAACCTTATAGCTTATATCTGCTATACTTAGGAATGAACGCATTCTAAGTGAATGCCACTATGTTCATATTACAGATTCCCCAACCTCACTCGTGGCTTCATTTTAGCATTTAATTCAATTCCCAATCTCATTCGAGTCATGAAATAACCAATTAAGCACATTACATATGTGAAAACATGAATCATTTTTTACCCCGACCGGGACTCAAACCTAGGACTTATGATTAATAAGTCAAGGTGCTACCACTACACCACAAAAGGTTAAAAGGAATCCAACCTTATAGCTTATATCTGCTATACTTAGGAATGAACGCATTCTAGCTGAATGCCTCTATGTTCATATTACAGATTCCCCAACCTCACTCGTGGCTTCATTTTAGCATTTAATTCAATTCCAATCTCATTCGGGCCATGAAATAACCAATTAAGCACATTACATATGTGAAAACATGTATCATTTTTTACCACGACCGCGACTCGAACATGCGACTTATGATTACTAAGTCAAGGCGCTACCACTACACCACAAAAGGTTAAAAGGAATCCAACCTTATAGCTTATATCCGCTATACTTAGGAATGAACGCATTCTATCTGAATGCCACGATGTTCATATTACAGACTCCTCAACCTCACTCGTGACTTCATTTTAGCATTTAATTCAATTCCCAATCTCATTCAGGCCATGAAATAACCAATTAAGCACATTACATATATGAAAACATGAATAATTATTTACCCCGACCGGGACTCGAACCTAGGAATTATGATTACTAAGTCAAGGCGCTACCACTACACCACAGAAGGTTAAAAGGAATCCAACCTTATAGCTTGTATCTGCTATACTTAGGAATGAACGCATTCTAAGTGAATGCCACTATGTTCATATTACAGATTCCCCAACCTCACTCGTGGCTTCATTTTAGCATTTAATTCAATTCCCAATCTCATTCGAGCCATGAAATAACCAATTAAGCACATTACATATGTGAAAACATGAATCATTTTTTACCCCGACCGGGACTCAAACCTAGGACTTATGATTAATAAGTCAAGGTGCTACCACTACACCACAAAAGGTTAAAAGGAATCCAACCTTATAGCTTATATCTGCTATACTTAGGAATGAACGCATTCTAACTGAATGCCACTATGTTCATATTACAGATTCCCCAACCTCACTTGTGGCTTCATTTTAGCATTTAATTCAATTCCCAATCTCATTCGGGCCATGAAATAACCAATTAAGCACATTACATATGTGAAAAATGAATCATTTTTTACCCCGACCGGGACTCGAACCTAGGACTTATGATTACTAAGTCAAGGCGCTACCACTACACCACAGAAGGTTAAAAGGAATCCAACCTTATAGCTTATATCTGCTATACTTAGGAATGAACGCATTCTAACTGAATGCCACTATGTTCATATTACAGATTCCCCAACCTCACTCGTGGCTTCATTTTAGCATTTAATTCAATTCCCAATCTCATTCGGGCCATGAAATAACCAATTAAGCACATTACATTTGTGAAAACATGAATAATTTTTTACCCCGACTGGGACTCGAACCTAGGACTTATGATTACTAAGTCAAGGCGCTACCACTACAGCACAGAAGGTTAAAAGGAATCCAACCTTATAGCTTATATCTGCTATACTTCGGAATGAACGCATTCTAACTGAATGCCACTATGTTCATATTACAGATTCCCCAACCTCACTCGTGGCTTCATTTTAGCATTTAATTCAATTCCCAATCTCATTCGGGCCATGAAATAACCAATTAAGCACATAACATATATGAAAACATGAATCAATCTTTACCCCGACCGGGACTCGAACCTAGGACTTATGATTACTAAGTCAAGGCGCTACCAGCTACACCACAGAATGTTAAAAGGAATCCAACCTTATAGCTTATATCTGCTATGCTTAGGAATGAGCGCATTCTAACTGAATGCCACTATGTTCATACTACAGATTCCCCAACCTCACACATGGCTCCATTTTAGTATTTAATTTAATTCCCAATCTCATTCGGGCCATGGAATAACCAATTAAGCACATTACATATGTGAAAACATGAATCATTTTTAACCCCGACCAGGACTCGAACCTAGGACTTATGATTACTAAGTCAAGGCGCTACCACCACACCACAGAAGGTTAAAAAGAATTCATCCTTATAGCTTATATCTGCTATACTTAGGAATGAACGCATTCTAACTGAATGCCACTATGTTCATATTACAGATTCCCCAACCTCACTCGTGGCTTCATTTTAGCATTTAATTCAATTCCCAATCTCATTCGGGCCATGAAATAACCAATTAAGCACATTACATATGCGAATACATGAATCATTTCTTACCCCGACCGGTATTCGAACCTAGGACTTATGATTACTAAGTCAAGGCGCTACCACTACACCACAGAAGGTTAAAAGGAATCCAACCTTATAGCTTATATCTGCTATACTTAGGAATGAACGCATTCTAACTGAATGCCACTATGTTCATATTACAGATTCCCCAACCTCACTCGTGGCTTCATTTTAGCATTTAATTCAATTCCCAATATCATTCGTGCCATGAAATAACCAATTAAGCACATTACATATGTGAAAACATGAATCATTTTTTACCCCGACCGGAACTCGAACCTAGGATTTATGATTACTAAGTCAAGGCGCTACCACTACACCACAGAAGGTTAAAAGGAATCCAACATTATAGCTTATATCTGCTATACTTAGGAATGAACACATTCTAACTGAATGCCACTATATTCATATTACAGATTCCCCAACCTCACTCGTGGCTTCATTTTAGCATTTAATTCAATTCCCAATCTCATTCGGGCCATGAAATAACCACTTAAGCACATTACATATGTGAAAACATGAATCAATTTTTACCCCGACTGGGACTCGAAGCTAGGACTTATGATTACTAAGTCAGGGCACTACCACTACACCACAGAAGGTTAAAAGGAATCCAACCTTATAGCTTATATATGCTATACTGAATATATATACTGAATATATATATACATATATATATATATATATATATATATATATATATATATATATATATATATATATATATATATATATATATATATATATATATATATATATATTTATATATATATATATATATATATATATATATATATATATATATATATATATATATATATATATATATATATATATATATATATATATATATATATATATATATATATATATATATATATATATATATATATATATATATATATATATATATATATATATATATATATATATATATATGCATATGTATATGTATATGTATATATATATATATATATATATATATATATATATATATATATATATATATATATATATATATATATATATATATATATATATATATATATATATATATATATATATATATATATATATATATATATATATATATGTAAATATATGTATATATACATATATACATATATATATATATATATATATATATATATATATATATATATATATATATATATATATATATATATATATATATATATATATATATATATATATATATATATATATATATATATATATATATATATATATATATATATATATATATATATATATATATATATATATATATATACGTATATATACGTATATATACGTATATATATATATATATATATATATATATATATATATATATATATATATATATATATATATATATATATATATATATATATATGTATGTATATATATGTATATATATGTATATATATGTACATATATGTTCATATATGTACATATATGTACATACATATATATATATATATATATATATATATATATATATATATATATATATATATATATATATATATATATATATATATATATTATATATATATATATATATATATATATATATATATATATATATATATATATATATATATATATATATATATATATATATATATATATATATATATATATATATATATATATATATATATATATATATATATATATATATATATATATATATATGCAAAATAAACTGTTATATCACAGCACAATATGAAGCAAAAAAAGACCCATAAATAAATCACAAAAAGAAGCGAAGATGTACTATATATTACGACT